>JAAAKG020147056.1:0-10546 GCA_010014905.2 Druon quercuslanigerum
CTCAACGACCGCGCGCGGTTTTTAAATACAGCTTTCTTAAATATTTTTAAAATTGATTTTAAATTGGATTTTTAATTCCAAATTAATGATCGATTTACATTATTAATGAACCAGATCAAATTTTACAATCATGAATTTAACATTTCTTACTGATTTCTCAATTTATTCTGATAAACCAAATATTTAAAACTTTGTTATTGTTATTATTAGTAGTATTATTATTAAAAGCGGCGCTTCCCAATAAAACATATATATCATGCATGTACAATTATAAAAATAATGCCTCTCACGAGATGCAAGGCATATGCGCCGCATGTCATGCCCATCACAAAGTGCAACGCATATGCCTCGCACATACGTGCCCCTCATAAAGTTTGATTCATGTGCCCCGCACCCTGCAAGCACCGAGTGCCACGCATGTAGTGCGTGTAACGTGCCCCGCACGCTTGCTATCTGGGCTGTAGCAACTAAACATCAATATCAGATGTGCTATAACTTCATGTGTCAAGATTCCCTTACCTGCTACGTAGAGTTGGGTCTCACTCAAATTCTGTGCGATGAAGAATTAGTTCGTTTTCGACGTTATTTAGACTCTAATTTTGCAACTGATTCTGTTGTGAGCTCCCTATCTTGGGTTAAAGATGAAAATGTAACTTATAAACCTTACATGGTGATAACAATATCAACGGACGACCACATTCTACCAAATTTTGCTCAAATTATTGAAATTTTATGCATACGAGGTTCATTTAACTAGTAAATTAGTTTCAATGGCTGCTGATAAACTTTTCGCAAAGTTTCCAACGAGCATTCGAAATTCAGCGGAGGGTAAACACTACGTTGCGTACGATGAACGCTAAAAGAGAGTCTGCATAACAAACATATGTAAAATACATATGTAGTTTTTATTTTTATTAACTATAGGGTAAATTCCATAGTAATCTTGACGTTAATTTTTTAGAATTTTGAAGTCAAAAAGAATATGATTCTTTAGAAGTATGAATAAAATGTAAATGAATTTACAATAAAATTATAATAGACAGAATGGTTTTTATCTTTAAATGTACTAAAATACAGTTTCAAAGGTGTGTTTTTGCGATAATATTGGGCACGATCTTTTATTAAATTAAAAAATTGCCAATAAGATATTTTTTAATTCAATAATTACAAACATATGTCATATATAAATGCGACATAAGAAAATAATGCAGCACACTTTCTCGAAATACCCGCTTTAACAAAATGTTCGATATTGAAACAAGCAAATAAGTTTATTAAAAGCAACAAATTCCTTTTTTTAAATCAAAATTAAAATTTATTTAAGTCGAACAAAATCTGCAATTAATTTAACAGAAGAAAATGTTTAACTTAAACAAGAGGTTTATTTCATTCAAACAAAATATATATTTAAAGTAAAAATATATCGTCAACCAAAAAATTTGATTGAATCAAACATATGTATGTTTCACTGTATAACAAAGAAAGAATATGTTTGATTCAAACATAATATATTTGATTCAAACAGATATTTTTCTCAGTGATTCCTCATGCCATGATATTCTTATTCTATATGCATAATGTGATCACAAACTATTGCAGCCTTAAAAATACATTATTTCCATGAATTGATTAACACATCAATCAATATCTTTTTACAGCGTACACATGTTACAGTGGGGTGGTCGAAATACTTTTTCATCAAATTTTTATGCATTACTACCGTACATTTATTCAAATACACAAACAATGAAATTCGTGTTTTTTCTTTTGAAACAAGAAAAATGATATTCAGAGGTGGCGTAAGCCGCAGGAAGTTTATCACGTACTTCCCATAACAAAAAAATACGCTTTTGTAAATTTCATACAGAATCTACAATATTAGCTGAATCAATCGAGTTGAAACTCATCATTTCTCTTCACAAGTAGTCATAGAGTACAAAAAAATATTACTTTTTTAATAACAACATCCTCAATTGATGCTATACAGTTGCGGTTTCTTCAGGAATTTCTAATTTTTTACAAACTTTTTACGCGGTTAAGTAATAAATAATACAACTTAGTAAACATACTGTTATCAACAATTCATAACTGCTAATAACTATCTTCTCTTACCTAAGTGCTGAAAACATGCGGTTTTTTCTCAACTCTTCAACTTTTTGTCCACTTGTCACTTACAGGGGAATGCCTCCTCTGCGACATAAACTTTTTTGTAACTTGGCCCTTGTTCAAGAATTATGAGCGTTTCATTAAAGTCAGCGCCGTCGGTGCAGGTGTAAAGAGCCTTTCTGCTGACCATGCTGCCACAGGTTCAAATTTTTGTGTCGACTACAGACTACAGATGGCAGTACAGGTGGCCGGCCACCAATGATAGAATTTATATTACAGACTTGTACTTAATTATGGCGTGGGTATGTATGCATGTGTGTATAGATGGGTCAAATCTTGTACAACAATTTACATCAACTTGTACATATCGAAATTGCAAATTTTAGTTCACCCCCTTCACTCAGATTATTTTCAATCTCATTTGTGAAATTTCGACATCCATATATACTCAACTTGTGACTTTGCATGCTTGATTAATTTATTTTTAAACAATCCTTCAAAAAGCTGATGCAATTTGCATACAAGAAAATATTAAAGGAATGATTTCTCCATTTTTTAAATATAAAATAATGAACCAAACAATGAATATATATTAAGTTTAAAGAAACGAAACTGCCAAACATTTTCGCGTGCATTACTGCGCAACAACAATTTACTAGCGACGGAATCCACAGTCTTATTGAGCTGCATTCTGGGTCTGACAAGATGACAATTATGTCATTTGCCCAGCAGAGGCTGCTACAGCTGCGCCCATGTGCGCTTACCAACTCATCAATACGAATCAATTGCCAAATAAATAATCTCATTTTACAATTGATGGTCGCTTGACTTTCGGTAATGTTGGGTTTATAAATGTACTTGCACATGATGCAGTTTGAAAAAAGTTTGCTTTGGGATATGAATTTCTATTGGGCATAAATAAACGATATTGCTATTACGATATTGCAGACTACAGTTATTCTGTAACAGTGCCGTAGCAAACATGTCACACTGTTGCTATGTAAATTTCTTCTGTGATTCATACGTTTCTGCATGTTCTGTAACAATTCCGTGAAGGTTTTACAAGAACATGTGACCCTTATACAAAAAATATGGCACTGAAATACATAACAGATATACAACAGTGGTGTTGAAAATGTTTTTTCGGAAAAAACTCGCTGGAAAAAAATTGTTGAATTGTTTTATAAAAAGCCTCTGTAACTATTCAATCTCCTGCATACAACGATATTGTTACTTTCTTCCTAAAAAAAGCTTTTGTGTATAGGAAAGCGAAACATCTAAAAAAAATGGGTTTTCGGCTTCCTTTTTCAAGTTTGGACTTTTACCTGTTCCCAAAAGGATGTGGACGTTAGAAAATATCTGAAAATATTCTCAGATGTTCTTTCAACATTATTTAATACAATACACTGCTCAAAATTCTAAAATATTCAATAATTTACTTTTTACGGTGATTTATTTACAAATACTTGATATATACAACAAATGCATTTAGGAAGCTGTTTGATGGCTCCGCATATGCGCAGTTCTGCGATTGGAGTGCTATTCGATGATTAAATTTATGATAAAATACCTCGCACGCAAAAAATATCATTCTTTATATTTATGACGTCAATTATACTTGCTGCGTCGGAGGCACAACAGGAAAAGTGATAGTGAAAAAGGATCCTTCCGATGACAATAGTAACTCTACAAGCAATTCAACGCCGTTAAACAGATGTGTCTGATGTAAGCAGGGCTATCTCACTTAGCCTGAGATATATCCTTGATTCTCATCTGCTGACCAGACCAGACTTGCTTCTGGAGTTACTATTGTCATCGAAAGGTTACTTTTTTTCTACCACTTTTCCCGCGGAACCTTTTACGCGTCAAGACTGATTAAGTTCCGAAATATTCAAAATTATATTTCTTGCGTAGGAGTGACTTTGTCGTACATTTCATTGTTAAGCTGTACTCGCATCATAAAAGTGCGCATGCTGAGCCATCAAACAACTTCCTGTTACTTGCTCTCAAACTGAAGTATTTGTGACAGAATCACCCTACAAAGTAAATTATTCTATATTTTTAAAAAGAGCTAATAGTTTGTAAAAATATATAATTTTCTTCCTGGGCAGAGTGCCTGGTGCATGGGTTGGGAAGTATTTTTTATACTACTTATTTAAAAGCTATTTTTATGAAATTTTTCAAAATACAATCTACGAGCATTTTAGTTTTCTTTTTCCTCCGTTTCGGGGATTGAAACAAGTAGAATTTACATTCTTATATATTTTTGCAGAAAACTTTTATTTTCATACATATGACGAATTTTCGATTCTGCATGCTCGTTGTTCCTGCTCTTGGTGACGCACTGCAAAATGTGAAAAAGTAATACATTCTTATTATTATTTTTATTCAATACTTTCCAGGGCTTTTATTTACACTTAGTCAGGCCATGGTATTCTTATTCTGCAAACATAATTTGATTACAAACTATATCAGCCTTAGAAATACACTATTTCCATGAACTGATTAAGATAATCTTATACATCAATGAAACATCTTTCTTTGTTAATTATGATAATTTATAGAATACAATAAATATTTATATTAATTTGTTTATGGAAACTAATAGCTGGTTTCTGTTTATTGATGGAAAATGATAACCTAATTGGAAGAAAATATGTAAAAAACTAAAAAAGTAATAAACGATTCAATATAAGACATAGTCAGCATGGCATTTTTCAACGCACGGGTCAATCGAATCGAAAAACCGATTTGAAGGTAATTCGAGTAAATTCGATCGACGGGCCGATCGAATCAAAAAATTCGATCCGACCGTGGCACGGATCGAATGTCGAATTTTGGACATTCGATCATTGGCTCCATCGAATCGAATTAACCGATCCGAAAATGAACGCAGATCGGATCGAAAGTATGACATTCGATTCGACCCAGTGCACACGTCTATTAACAACATTTCTTTTTCATTTTCTTGAGACCCTGCAAAATTCAGTTTACCTATAATTTTTGTACATCCTGAACTTATCAACTTATTGTGGATGTTGCTGAAATTTTTGTGATTTGACAAAAATGAATTCGTTTATTAAGTTTGTTTCGAATATTAACAATAATAATCTCTAAAGAAATTTCATTATATTCTTTTTGTTGTAATTTCTTGCAACCTAACATAAAAAGGTGTAAAATTAGGAAAAATCATAGAAAACATTCTTTCAACAAATAATTTGTTTAGAAAAGTTTGGTTTCTTTATTATATAATATTATCCTCAGAGACCGAAACAACAATTATTATGTGGATATGCCTTAGCTCTAATTGTCATTAGAATTTTTACAATTATTAACTTTGAACTGGATGCATATCAAAAATATCGAATGCAAACAATTTAACTTTTACTTTTTGTGGAAGCCAATTAAAAATTATAGCTACTTTGTTCCGTACAAAAAAGAACATTTTTCAATAAACCATTTGATTCTTATTTCACACTTTAGTCACTTCACATTCTCTGAGTCTGTACGTGAGTCATACAGTGATACAGATGTGCAGCTAAGAAAGGAAAAAATCGTGCTAAGCGTTTTCGAGAAAATACATGTTTTCATTTCTTACAAAATAGAATCTGATTTTTTCTATACATACAAATTTTTAAATAAATAATTTTACTTCATCACAACATTAATTTTTAAATCTTTTTTTAAACAGTATTGATAGAAGAGAAAATCTATATTGTAAATTATTGTTTAATAACTGGAAATACTTTCCTTCTTAAAATTTCCCTACCAAACTATAATTTGTTAACTTTCTTACATTTTCAAATATATAAGAACAATTAAATTATGGACAAAAACTCATTTTCAATATTTTCAAGGAAAATTAGAAGTTTTTTTAATAATTATGAAAGAACATGTTACTGCTATTGGAGAATATTTTCTTGATACTAAGAAATAGGATTGAAGTATGTGCTTTCAAGGGATAGAAAAAGTAGCCACTATTTCATTCTACAATGCTTTTCTTCAAACAGTAATCTTCGTGTTGGTACAGATGTTTTTCAGGGAAATTATGAGAGCGGGTAAAATGAGACCTGATTATGGCGAGTACGGGACCCTTAGCCGCTAAAGCTGACTTACCCTGACATTAGAATTAGATACTACCCAAAGAGAACACAAAAAAAGAAGTTGAAACTCTGCCTGAGTAATGGTGATGCGACGAGACGAGTATTGACGTTCTGGCCATCGTACGAGACGTACGTAACAGATTATGTAGGCCTCTTTCACAAATGCTGTCATTTTAATCTTGTAATATTTTTTACATACGATATTTTTTTATTAAGGGATTAAAACAATATTTCAGATACAAATTTAAAATTTTCACATTTATTTATTTACTAAAAAACTAAGAATTTTCTACCGTAAAAGATGACAAACAAAATAATTGAATCTTCAACTTGCAAAGCTGAATTCTCAACAAAAAAGTCTTTAGTTCATATTTCAACCAAGACAGATGAAATATCATTCAAACAATGAGTTTTAAAATGAAAAAGTCGAGTTTACAAAAATTAGAGTTTTTTCGGTAATGGAAGAAAGAAACCTTATGCATTGTTGAACTTTCAAGCCAAGTGACATATTGTAGATCAATTCAAAATATGTGTTCAACATAAAAATTGATTTCTTAAGAAAGTGGTTGAAACAAAATTTTCAAACAAAATAGTGGAATCCTGAAGCAAAGAAGATTAATTCTTAACCTAACAGTTGAAATTTAATCCCTCAAACATGAGATTTCTGTAATAAGAGGTGAATATTTCAAGCAAAAAGATAAATTTCCAAACAAAAGGCCCAGGAGGAAAGGCCCAGGACAGCGAAAAAGACTAATGTAAAGGGTGCAGTCAAAAGGCAATGGGGAAATGTACTAAAGCCTTCTTTCCAAAGCGACGTAGGATCGACAATTGAGAAGGAAGCGGAGAGTAATGCCGCGAAGAATGTTCTGCAGGACAGTTTCCTGGAACCCAGTTCTCGCATCGACTACAGAAAAATACTGCAGGGCAAGCCTCCACAAAAAGCCTCCACATTTGCTGCAACTTTCGACATGACAGATGAAGTCGCGATGAAGCCGAAGCCGCCAGTAGTTGGGAAAATTGCAATGGAAACGCTGGTAACTGTCAATCCTGCAGATATTGGTGAGGAACTGGAAACTGTGCCTGCTAAGGACAAATTTCACCATAGGCGTTACTCTTCGTGGAACAGCAAAGACGCATTAAATGAATACCCTTCTGGCTCATGCACAAATAATCTCCCACCTTTACCGGGTCCTATGCAACATAACAGTAGGCGTTATGCGTCATGGTGTTGCGAAGATTGGAGCACTGACAGCAATAACGGTGCTTCCAATATGCAAAGGACTTGCAAAGAAGAGAATAGCATGTGCGGAAATAATAAATATGGTAAGTAAAGCATGATATATACGTTTTCAACATACTCATAAATACAAGTTTCGCGATACTGAATAAGGGAAATTGCAGGGAGAATGCTGCATGAAATTTTGGACCGGCTGTCAGTCTTGGAAAGAGGGCAAGCGAAGGCGATTAGCAAAGGAAACCAATTCTTGCAGCACGTAAAAAAACTCATCGAAAAGGTGGACTATGGTTGGAATCGTGACCCTACTTCTGATGGTAAAGATCCATTAAAATTCGACGAAGAAGTGTTAAAGTTGCCCGCAATCCATGAGAACCAAATTGAAAACCTGGATCGCAGACTGAAAAAAGAAGAATACTTTCAGACAGTGGTACATTGGTTAAAGTATAATTCTCTTGTATAAATATTGTTAACGAATCTAGCGATGGTTTATACGCGGACGGGGCGTTCAAACAAACCATCCCTGGAAGGCAGTCCGCGTGTGATGAAACTGTTGCGACGTGAGTAAATTCCTAATGTTTAAAGATATGAAATATGACGTATATAAATTGATGTGTGCAATTTACTTTTGCAGGCGTAGCACGTCACGTGGATCACAATGCCACAGACGAAGATATATATAAATATATAACGAATTGGCTAACACAAGCTAAGACGAGGACGAAGGCGCAGAGGTATTCAACGTAAGTATGGTTTTTGAGATTGAGGGGGAATTTTAGCGAAAAGAGTAACGTGTTATCTTTTGCAGAGAGTTGGAAGAACTACGGAGGAAACATCCTGAGGCCGAGATGCCAGACATGCGGCAAGAACAATCGAATGATTTTACTCTGAAGTATGATATTTCTTCTATAATTATTACTATTATTTAATAAAGTACAGTGAGTTTGACCTACTTCTTTCATTGCATAAGGTCTTAACCATTTTTCACTCCCTTTAGTCTACTTATGATTCTTATGTAATACTTTATCGCCTGGTTTAAAATGTTGTTTCTCTTAGGGGTTTTGATTGTACCTCTCAAACTTATTTTACTTTTCAACGAGCTTCTTCTAATTTGTTTTAATTTAAGGGCATGTGAAACGCAAATCCACCGACCAAGCCAGTCCCAAGATCGAAATTTGTTCCGAAATTTAAAAATTAAAGTTAAAAAAGCGGAAATATTCTGGGGAATTATTCATCAACGTAAATGGAAGGTGTGTAGCAAAGCGTGGAGTCAGGAAAGAAAAAAAAATTTATAGAAATAATAATTGTTGTTAAATATGTTCTATTATATATTGTTGTATTTTTTATTATATATATTTTGGATTTAGAACTTTTCTCATGCACATTTAATTCAAAGCAATCATAATCTAAAATCTCAACTCCATTTTAGATAATTTGGCGGTAAATTCAAATTTTAATAGGTCAGAATAGAAAATTATAATATAATAAGCAGTATAAATATTGTAAATAAGAAAAATATTGTTCTATTATTTATTATATGCACGAAATAATAGGAGAAGGACACAGTACTCATGCGTTTGGGGCTGAGAATGGTGGCAAACTTATTTTGGATAATTGAGGCGCTAAAAAGGTGAAAATTATACGCTCTTGTGATATTTTCGCATATGAAAAGCCATTATTTATTGAAAGCCTCATATGAACAATGTGTTTGTTACAAATGTACGCTCCCCAAAAAAGACACACTTTTCAAGATATTCGCAATAACCTTTTTCCATAAATAGAAAAAGAAATTCGAAATTTTCGGCAAACTATTTTATTTTCTTGATTTCAAATTTCATGAATAATCAGGAATATGGAATTTATGAAATGAAGTGTGTCATATAGGGTGGCACCATAATGCATTGGTACTTTTTTCCTTCGAATATTCATGCATATGTCGCTGCAACATTTGTTCGAATCTACAAAAAAAAAATAATTTGGTTTCTAAAACGAAAAAAATATTATTTATAGGTTCCGCCTATATTTCCGGCAGTATTTGTCATGAAATAGAGGTATTTGTAAAATTTTTACAGAATAGTCAATGTTAGGCACATCGAGTAGTCACTTTTCATTGCTCTTTCTCATTAACCATGGAATATAAATAAAAAACTATTCTTTCAATTTCATCCCCAGTAGCCTATTTTGTAGGGTCTCAAAAACTTACTATACGTGAAAAATGGTGTTTTTCGAATTTTTGTCAGTAATTCATATTTTTTGTGGTTTTTCTAAAAAAAATATATATAAACACTTCATTAACATGGGGAAATGTTGAATTTTCGAAAAATGTGACTCATGTTGTAGGGTTTTATCGAAACGTGCCAAGTTTTATTGTTACTTTTTAGCAATTCCTTTCGTCCTTTTATAAATATAATTACTAATAGACAATTTGAATATTTACCATGAATTTTTAAACAATTTTTAATTGTTTAAACAATTCTAAATTGTTGAAATAATTAATTATTTTTTATTTTTTTAATTTCTACAAATTAAGCCAGAGATTTCCACTTTTTTCAAATTGGTATCCTTTGCTACTTTTTGTTGAATAATTACATGATTTGTACACATTACTTCTATCGTTCAACAAATTTCTATTACATAATGTTTTTTGAAAAATCTGCTACTCCAAACAACAAAAAACGATTGCATTTCTATCAGAAGATACGATTATTTCTTTTACATTTTGTAAGAATAAATAATTTTAAAAAAAATTTACATTCGTTCAAACAATTGCAAATTGTTTAAAAAGTCGTGATTCATATTGAAATTGACCACTTGTAATTATTTGTATTAACAAGACGACGCAAATTGCTAAAAAGTAACAGGAATAAGTACAATTGTATTTTTTTTATTTTTGAGTCATATTTGGGGCTCTACGGGCAGGGTGGGGGTTAAATAGAAGTCAACGTTGTTAGTATAGGTTTATTTTCTAGACACGCCTCATAAGTTCTAAAAAATTGACACGTTTCGATGAAACCCTAGAACATGAGTTCGATTTTCGAAAATTCAATTTTTTAAAGTGCCCTGCGGCACGTGATAATATTCCAATTTTTAGAAAAACAAAAAT
>JAAAKG020147057.1:0-10545 GCA_010014905.2 Druon quercuslanigerum
TTAAAATATAAAGATATTGAAGATACATACAAATATGGTATTTAAAAGAGGTTTTTGACAAAGTATCAATCAATTCTACATAATTAATAAAAAACATAATTGGGAAAACATATCAAGCACAAAGTATAAATATCCGAGCGCGAAGCGCGAGGTTAATACGTTATCGAGTGCGAAGCGCGAGATCCAACATACGCGCGCCTTAGGCGCGCTCAAACTTGCCAGCCAAGCAAGCTACGCGCGTAGCGCGCAATGAGAATGTATGTATGTATTATCTTTTTTAGTTGAAAATTTAATTGTTTTATTAAAAAATAGTTTTGTTTTACTATAAAACTGAAATTTTAAACCGAAAATGTAACTGTTCCATTTTTTGTTAAAAATGTACCATTTTCAATTGAAAATTAAATGGTTTAGCTATTTTTTCAGTTAAAAATTCATGTAATATACTTAAAATTTATTTTGTTGTTTTGTAGAAAATTAATCTTGCTCTTTGAAAAGTCAGGTTTTCGGTTGAAAATTAAATGTTATGTTAAAAATCCGTCTTTTTGGGTAAAATTTTAAATTATTTTAGTAGAACTTTCAACTATTTTTTTGAAAGTTTAACTGCTTTATTAAAAATATAATTTAATTGTTATTCTGGCTTACAAAATATCGTAAAAGATTTATATCAAAAGATCGTTATTAAATACAAAAAATTATAATTTTAACAGAAGATCTTGTTTCCTAATCTCGCCAATTATAATTTTTACATTGATTGTAATTAATATAAATATACAACATATGTTTAATGTTGATCAAAAATACTTTTTTTCGCTTCACTTCAAAATCGAATAATTCCAATTTATTGAGAAAAAAGTAAACAAATTTCCGCTATTGAAGCATAATGTAATGAAAAATCGATTGTCCATTGTTGACGCTCATGTTGGCTAAAACGTAATCAATTATTTCGCCTTGAAAGTACAGACAGGATACGAAAAAATCAATTTCTTAATGCCCTGAAAAAGGTTCAAAGTTCTGGCTGCACTGGTCGTATTGCGACGATTCTCATATTTCTTGTGGCTAGATTTGAAGTAAAGAAAATTAAAAAAAAAAACTATTTGCTTTGCTGACCAGTAACGAATAGGTTGTTAAAAATATAAAAATATACATTTGTATTAGTTATGAAGCAAGTGGTTGGCATGGGGCAACCACATGATTGGCTAATCAAGGCTGGTTCATTCACTTATAAACATACTTTTTATTTATATCTCATTTCATTTCTAAGGTGATGATAAAAGGGCTAAAATTTATAATAGAATAGAAACGAGATTTTATTAAAAGTACTTGCCTTAACAGTAAATAGCAGTTTCAGGTGAAACATACCAACATACCCTGAAGTTGTTGATAAATTGTAAATATTGTTTAAAATCTAATATTTTTGTATAAAAAATACCAATAATAGTTTTCGAACCTAAGATAAAATTGTGCAGAAATTATGAACCTTTAAACTATAATCATTATTGTTTAAAAATCTTTGAAATATAATATTTTTTATTTAAAATGCCCATTTCCGTTTTTTAAGTCTTTTTCAAAACTTGATGATTTTATATTAAAATTATTTTTAAAAATTATAATTCCTAGCGATAAACGCCCTATTCATTTCCGCAATGTTCATTCAAATTTAATTGACCATGGTTCATTCTACACCTTGAAAGGCTTTTTACAATTATTTTGTAAATTAACGTTTAATAAAAATTACAAATTTTGCTTAAAGGGGAAGAAAAAACAGAAACATAGAAATAGCTACATTTAAATAAACAATTATGACCCAAATATATTTTATTACCTACGTTTAGGCTTCACTTTGTAAATTGGCTGCAATAATCAGTAGGCGTTTTTTAGCAACTTTTTTTAATCAAGTGAAAGATTAAGTAATTTTGAACTTAAAGTAATAATGTAAAGCCATTCAGGTTTTCAATAACAGTGATTGAGGGATTTTTGGACCGATTGTTCCACCAATTTTTTAAAGATAAGACCCTTAAATGAGATGCAGTTTTCTTTCTTCATTAAAAAATAATAATTTTAAGTATCAAATTAAATATTCTCTTAAAAGTCTTCAAAAAATGAGAACTAGCATTATCGATTCGCCAGGTGTGCGAAGCTCCTGACTTCATGTATGCAATCCCTTGTCTGGCTCGCTTCCCCAATAGTAATTTAAATTAGACGCACTTTAGCCTCTTTCCGAAATTAATTGACGTATCGATCCACAGCGATAAATTGCTCTCCACCTTTCCACAAAGAAATATAATCAGGGAACAGACTTTTTCAATCGAGCAAACTTTAATAAATTTAAAACTTCACAAACGAAAATACGTAAAAGCTTATTCATTATTTTAAAAAATAAAATAATTTTTCAGAACTTTATTTAAAGATTTTATAATTTTGATATTTACAACTGATAATTTAAAAATCTTTGAAACGAGAACTAAACTATTTAAAAACATTTCAATTTTTAAGCATTCTAATGTAAAATCTTTTTGAAAATAAAACCATTTTTAGTGTCTCGATAATGAATTATATAATTTTTAAGCCAAACAGTTATATATTGTTTTACTGAATTATTTTCAAATGTTGTCCATTTCAAATTATTACATTTATTAACGTTTTCTATTTTGAATCGATCAACAATATTAATATGGGAGGATCTATTAATTAACTAATGATATTTTTTAGCGGTAGAGGGTCCAGAAAATCTAAAATCTATAAATCTATGTTACAAATCTAAAATCTAAAATCTATCTAGTAAATACCCTAACAAAATTTTAATTATGTTGAAATTTCTTAAAATACGCTGAATTCCTCGAATGCCATACAATCTTTCTGATTTCCTTGAAAAATTTTAAATCCTTAAAAAAATTACATGTTATTACTTTAATAAAACAACACTATTTTTTGCTATTTTCAGCAAAAAAAAAATTTTTTTAATAGCTCGTTTCGTACGTAGTATATGAAAAAACGATAACAAGATAAATTTTCGAGGACGAAACTATGTGTTAAATTAAAAAAAAAACAATGTCTTAGCTCCTACCGGCCACGAGCTATGACCATACAACTATGACCCTGACAATACGGAAGATTCTTTACCTACAGGAATATGTACTGCGATCGTATTTGAGTATCTTGGCGAAATATAATGCACATCTAACTTATTAAAAATACACTGTTTTCAGTTTAAAAAAAAACAGTATCCATTTTTTGCATATTTTATGTATTTTCTTGATGAAAGTCACTTCCAGCATATTCTCTCTATATCCGAATGAGTATAGAAATTTTACTAATGCAATTAGGAACATTGTGCCCGACTATTAAATTAGCAGTTTTATCACTAGGAAAACCTAATTTAATAACCTTTTTAATACTTTCTTCTGAAGTGTCAGCAAATCAATTTTTTCAGGCCAGCCGGCTGAAAAATGAACGTTTTAAAATAAATTTTTATCTGCTTTCTGTTGGATTTCAGTTTAAATTGAGACATTTGTTATTTTTAAAACAAAATACAGCAATGCTTTTTAAAGTGTAAATCAGTGTACCGTTGAATTAAGCTAAATTTTATTTGTTAGATAAGTCTAAATTCAAATTTATACTATTATAGTAACCTGATGATTAAATCAAATTTAAAGAAGTTACTTCATTACAATCTGAAAATTTGTGAAAAATGAAAAGAAAATTAATCATAAAAGCATGTTAAAAATAATAGAATAAAAAAAACATCTTTAAGGCTATATAATAATTTAGTATTTGATTTCAATAAATTTCTCTTCATTGTAAAATCATTATCGAAATTTATTGAAAACCGCAGTTTTAAATAGTTACTAGTCAAATTATTTATATTTTATTCATAACTATTTTTATGAGCAAGCATATCCCATATTTAGAATAAGATTGAATTAATGAGTTTATTAACAAAACAAAAAATCAATTTTCAAATTCTTACGGTATTCTTCATCACTTGACACTAAGTAATTTATTAGTCTATAATTTAATTAATTAGAAAATTATTTAATCAGTGTTTTTATTTATTTATAATGACGTAATTTCTTTGTTTATATGTGGCATTTTTAACGAAAAATAATACGATGTTATAAGACTAATCCCATTCATAACATTTTTTATAAATAAGATATAAAGAATGTAAAGACGGTTAACATATTATTTTCTTCTTTATTCACTTTCGGCAACAGATATTCTGGAAGAAATATTCACAAAGAAAGTAGATAGAATATAAATAAAATTGATGGTGTTATGACTAATTTAAACAAAATGGATTAAAAATTATTTTTTTGGTTAACAAATAATGAGCAATATAAGAAAAACTTTTTTAGCTGAAAATAGCAAAAAAAGACCTATCAAAGTTAGACGATCAACTTTTTTTTAATTTGCGCAGAATTTCCTGCAACACAACTTTCACCCACAAACGAATTATTTTGAAAAAATTGAACACGAGTAATTTGCTAGGTCATTTTTTCTAGCATTAATGAAATGGCGCGTTATTTTAATAATATATTTTTTAAATTTATAAAATTGACCGCTACCAAAATATAAATACAACTTTTAAAATTTGCGTTCTTAAACTCTTTTTTTAAAAAAGCAGTTTTCTTTGAAGAATTATATTCGGCACCTATTAGAGGTACAAGGCTATTCTTTTTCAACTATCTCAAAAATTTGTCCAGTTTAATTTTGCTGTTGGAAATTTAGCTCTAAAATGAAATTGGACGGGTCAGTCTACCAATATAAGATTTTTGGAACTTTCATTAGGATCCCTCAAATAAACCCTATTAGCAAGAAAAAATGCGCCTTAGTTATACCTAATACGTTAACAAAGTACGAGATGCCTTATAGCTACAAGGATAAATTTTAATGAAAACCATAAAATTGTATTGTTCTTCTTTATGTTAATTCTTCACACAGATTTTATCTGTTTTTTCCACTCACAGTGAAACTTAGGATGAAATAAGTCTCATATAACATCTTGCAACTGAATTTTGTTCTTTCAGTGCAATACCGCTGTAAAATCGCAAGACTAAACGTTTCTACACGTTCGATGGTGTTTATTACCGTCGTGCGAAATTTGCTCAGCGTGTTGGAACGCGATTAGAGCGAATGATCGTCGAAGAAGGAAAATAAGAATAAATGTTTAAAAAAATAAAAAAATAAATGTAAAAGAACGAGAGACGAGCCAACGAACGTGTCGTGGAGCGCCACACGCAGACTGTTTATAGTAATGAGGCTTGTCGTTATTTGTCCGGCGAAGGGAGTTATGGAGATACCTCCGAGATCTTGCTGCTCTATCTTTTTTTCTTTTCTCTCCTTTGGGCCCAGTTGCCCTTCTCTTCTTATTTCAATACCTACTTCTCTTTTCATTTATCTCCCACTCCTGTCTTCTTCAATTCTCAAAAGTCCCGAAAAAGGGCCTAATTAAACTTCAGAATATGACGAATGCATTAAAAAAAACATGCAAACATTAGTACATTATGTACCCAGGAGCAAAACAGTGTCTTAATCCCGGCGTAAGTTTGCAATAACTTGCTCGTCTACGCCTCGTTATTTGCCTCCTTAATGTATACAATACTTTATGTAACAAAGGTATGATTTTAAAGTTTATTACGTCCGAAATTTTAGGTTAGATTGAGGGAGCCATGAACGCTCGCGAGTGACAGCAATTGCGCATGTGTCGAGTACGTTTATAAGCCCATAATACTTAATTATTTTATTGTGCGCAAACGCATACGCTGTCGCTCTTGCTGTTGTGTAAACGGCTACCTTGAGAAATAAAAAGACACTGTTAGTAATAGCAAAAAAAAACCATTTCGTTGAGCAGTTTTTGTTAGCAGAGCAAAATTTTGATTGTTAGCACAAAATTATGTCGTTGGCCAAACAAAATATTTGGTTCTTAACACAAAATTATTTTGTTAAGCCTTATTTTGTTTTCTTGAACAAATTTTTGTTGAGCCAACAAAACTATTTATTTAGAACGACGAAATATGCAACCACGCATGCGCACTGGTTTAGTGGGGCCACGTGATCCGTGTGCAAGTTCATTTCCAATATGGCGGATAATACCGGTGAAGTCGCGTGTTCCTTCATCTGAATACGTGATGTGTAAAGTAATCAAAGTGCTGCGAATAAACATCATGGTGCATGCGATATGAAGCGACTAATTCTCGATTAAATTTCTCAACAATAGCGGATTTATTGAAGATATCTCGTTTGGTCGAGAAGTAACAAAAATGTTAAACAAATTTCAATATTATGATATGACGATTTTTGTGCTCTTAAAACTTGAATCAGTTGTAAAAAAACTGTTTTGTAGGAAAGTCATTGAATAATTTGTTAAAATGTAATTTAAACTGACTTTTATTTCTGAGTGACTTGTTTCGATCACTGAATAAAATTAGCTAAATTAACTTCTTTTATTCAATGACATTTATTGAAATAATAAGTTACACTGAATTTAAAGTTAGTAATAATTGTTCCATTTAATGAATTAGTAAATGACTTTTAGCTAAAAAATAGTTGTTTTTAAGACAAAAAAATAATTTGCTTGACCTTACAAAAGTATTTTGTTAGGTTAACAAACAAATTTTGTTAAACCAACGAAATATTGTATTGGGGTGACAGAATAATTTCGTTGCGTCAACAAAAACAATTGGTTATAGTGACAAAACAGTTTTGTTTGCTCAACAAAGGTCTCAATAAAAAAATTTTGTTGGCTCAAGAAAATAGTTTTGTTGCACGAAGAGCAATGAAATTATTTTGTTGAGCCAACAAACGTTTTGTTATTTTAGCTAAACAGTTTTCTCAGTGTGTGTACCTGGTAGCCAAAAAGTCTTTTCATCCGAGCATAAGTTTGTAATAACGAGTCGTTTGCAATAAAGTGCTCGTCTATGCCTCATTATTGCAAACTCTCGCTGAGATAACAGGACGTGTGCCTCCTTGATGTACACGATACCATATCTAACAAAGGTTACATAACATAAAATAATAAAATCCATAGCCCAAAATGCTCTTAAAATAGGAGAATTAGGTGATTTTTCGTGAAAATAGGGCAAAAATACGGAAATTAATTTTTTAAATCAAATTAATGCAGTATTGAATTTAATATGAAACTCTAAAGATTTTACGTCACAAAATATGTATATTGCATTTTAAAAAAATAGTTGCATTTTTTAGAAAACAGTTGACTTTTATAACCGATAAGATGAATTTTCAAACAACGGAGATGAGTTTTGAACCAAATAGTTGAAATTACAGTAAAATTAAAAAACTTTTATCAGGCTTCACAGTTGCATTTACAACCAAATATTTAAGCTTTCAAGAAAAAAGAGAAAGTTTTAACCAAATACAAGAATTTTAAAACAAAGAAGAATTAACTGCACAATCCTCTTAGACCCCCCCCCCCCTATTTGCACTGTGACGTAGTTTTTTAAAGAACCACCGAAATAATTTTAAAACTGAACTTTTTAAAGTATTTTGTTAGACAAAAACGTCTACCAATTTCAGAAATCAAAAATTACACCAATTCCTTTACAGGAGAGTACTGTGGGTAGTAAGCACACTGTTGATGAAAAATTTATAAGGCTGTAAACTAGAAAGTAACTTTCAAGTTTGCCAATTCAACGGTATAATAGATTGTAGTTTCAAAGTTAAGTTTATTCGATGCTATAACCAAGATAGTAAAGCAAAGTTTCAATAAAGAGCACTTTAGAGCGAATCTCTCATATACAGGTGAAGAAGAGGGTTTTATAGTTTATAGTATAAAATGTAGTATAGATGTAGATTAAAGATTATAGAATAAAGATGGTAGACGTAAGTACCGCCGGCATCGTGAACGTGACCAAAGAGGCCTCGTTACCGTAATCGTTGCTGGTTCAAGAAGGGCGGTTAGGTGTATTCTTAAATCTGGCAAGCCAACACCTAAACATGGTCATCATCGCTCTCGTATAATCAGATCACACCGTGCCGGCTCGTGAGGGGCGCTTGCCTCTGACCTCAAACCTCTCTACCTTTAGGTTCACAATTTACTCAATGTTATAACAATTCCTCAAATTCTTGATCGCCTTTACTTTTAAAGGATTCCTATCAAATCTAGAGTTCGCAATTCCGTGATGAACGCAAACAAGAAAGATTTTTCAGTAAATGAAGACAAAAAATTTCATGCAAAATTTTGAATTTTCAAGTGAAAAAGACGAAATTTTCTGCAAAACAGATGAGTGTCCAACCCAAAAAAGATAAGTTTTAACAAAATAATGTAATTTTAAACTTAAAAAGATACATTTTCAGTTTAAAAAATTATTTTTCAAATAAAACAAAAACTGATTTTTAACAAAATAGGTAGTTCAATCTTCAACCAAAAAAATTTGTTTTTTATTGAAATAAAAAAATTATGCTTAAACCAGAAATATTAAATTATCAGCGCCAGGACAAAAAAGTATGGCAAAAAATAGTTAACAAGAAGAGTTTCAGTAGAGCAAATGACGCCTGAAACAAAGACCTTGGATCCAAGTGGGGAATGGACCCAAGTGGGGAACCTCACATGACGACTTTGTGAGAATCTTCCTAATAGTGCAAAAAAAAAAAAAAAAATCAGCACCATAGATAAATTTTATATTGTATGTGGCACTTATTCCCCGCGGAACTTTTGACCCCGCTCTTTCTAAAATTAGAAAAATAGGTTTTAAATGGTGAGTTCGAAAAATAAATTTTCTACCTAAAGAAATTAATTTTCATCAAAATAATTAAATTTGTAACCGAAGAAATGAATTTTTCAACAAAAATAGAGTAGTTGAACAAACTGATTTTCAACCAAACAAATGAATTTCAATCAAAAGATAAATTTTCAACCAAAAAGATTAATTGAGACTCCGGATTCTATAACAACGCATAAAATTTGCCAAGCCACTTCAGGCCGATCGAGATGGCCCCTGATGACTTGAAAATTAGTTTTCGAAAATTTAACTTTTCAAAACATCCCTTTGTAGAAAATTTCATGGCGCATCTTTTTTCTCTCGACGAAAAATTTGTATCTTTTACCATTTCTGTAAAAAATAAAAAAAACTTCATTTTGCAGACCAGCAAATTTACTAAATATTTCCACTTCAACTCACTCCAAAACACAAAGTTCTTTATATTTTAAGATAAAAATTGAACACAATATCCTTCAAGCTCTTCTTAGATAATGTGCCATTTAAAATTGATTTATTTTGTTAAATAAAAAAGTTATACATTTTTTTGGTAATCAGTATCAAAATAACGTTAGACAATTTTAAAACGCTTCGTTTATTGAGGAAATTTTGAGTAAGCCCAAGCTTTCAGCAATAAGAATGCTTAGTAGGATATAATTAAGTTTTCTGAAAAGCTTTACCCTAATTGAATTATTCGGTAACAAAATAGGAGCATTTTAATAGCATTGATCGTGTGCCTGATAGGTGACAATTTCGGAGTCTCGACCTGCTCGACCACAGCCAGGAATTATTTTAGTCTATTTATTTGTTTGCACTATCAATCAATTATTTGTTTGTTAGGGCAAAATCATTAAATAATTATAAACCTTACATAATATATACGTATTCACAGGATAATTACAAACATTCAGAAAAGTAAATCTCACAAAACAAATTTTGAAACAAAATAATTAAAATAATTAATAATAATTAATTTTTCAAACGAAAAAATCAATTTTCTACTGAAAGAGATGAGTTTTTAAACAAAATTATTAATTTTTAACAAAAAGTTTAATTATCTACCAATGACTTTTTTTTTGAAAATTTTGTAGAAATTCATTTTACTGGTTTTTATTCAAACTAAACTTGTTAGTAATTATACTACTAATGAGATAAAAATGGTTTAGAACATAGTAAATACATTTTGCAAAAACCGCATAAACAGGGTACGTAGAAAATCTTACAAAGAACATAATAAATCGATACAATATTATAGATATATTAATAGTGCGGTGCAACCGGGCTCCGAAGTTATCACCCGTCACGTGCTCGGTCAATGCTATTTGAATGAACCTATTTTGCTAACGAATAATTCAATTAGGGTAAAACTTTTCAAACAACTTAATTATAACCTACTAAACAGTCTTGTTGCTGAAAGCTTGGGCTTACTCAAAATGCCCTCGCTAAACGAAGCGTTTTAAAATTGTCTAACGTTATTTTGATACTGATTACCAAAAAAATGTATAACTTTTTTATTTAACAAAATAAACCAATTTGAAATTGCACATTATTTTAAGAACAGTTTGAAGGATATTATGTTTAATTTTTATCTTAAAATATAAAGAAGTTTGTCTTTCGAAGCGAGTTGAAGTGAAAATATTTAGTAAATTTGCTGGTCTGAAAAATAGATTTTTTTTACTTTTTACAATAACGGTAAAAGATACAACTTTTTTGTCGAGAGAAAAAAATTCGCCATGAAATTTTCTACAATTTGGTGTTTTAAAAAGTTAAATTTTCGAAAACTGATTTTAAAGTCATCAGGGGCCAACTCGAGCGGCCTGAAGCGGCTAGG
>JAAAKG020147058.1:0-10545 GCA_010014905.2 Druon quercuslanigerum
GGAGGTGTGTTAAGGAATAGGAAGAGGGTGAATGAAAAATGTAAACCCTTAGGGGACACATTAGAAGCTTCCACTGATTACATTTTTCATTTAAAGAATTTTAAAATACAGTTTTAAAGACCTAAAAAATTCGAAATTAGTGGCGTTTAAAATCGACAATTTTGTATTTAAAAAACCCTTTTAGTGTATCAACACTGAATGTAAATTATAATGATTTTTGAAATTGAACTATAAATGAAGGATAACTTTAAAATAATATATTTATAGTTAAAGGCTTTTATCAAATTTTAAATATTGTTTTTGCTTTATAAATTTAAATTTTTCAATTAAGAAAAATAACAATTGCTGATTATTTAATCATATTTGATTCCTACAAGAAATTCGACTAAGTTGTAGAGATATTTAGAAGGCTGCAAAGACACAAAATTAATTTAAACGAAGTGTACGTATATCAACAAAATCCGGCTATTCGTACCTAAATTTTGGTGCAAATAATCCACTGGCAAAATATAAATAACAAAATATAAATTTTTTCAGATTTCGTACAAAAAATGTAGAAGTTTTTTTAAGAATTTTGAAGACATAATTTGAAGAGAATGTTAAAAAAGATTTACAAAATTGTCAAAAATATTTTCAATTTTTTTCGGCAGTAAAAAATATTTAGGAATAATTCGAATAATTATAAAAGATATTTAGAAGTTCTGAAAAAATTTCAAAAATAATTGACTTTCTAAGGATTTCTTTCTAAAGCTAAGGATTTTCTTTCTAAAGCTTTCTGAGGATTTTTAAGCCATTTAAAATGAAAATAATTTAACTGAGAAAACCGAGAAATGACCGGGAATTTTACAAATTTTCAGAAGAAAAATCTGGCCAAGTTCGATTTCAACAGTTTTTAAAATAATTAGTTGAAATTATATCATTTTTAATTATGATATTCAGTTCACAGTGCGTAATTCAAAAATCATTTGCTGCAAAAATTCTTTATCTTAGATCTTTATTTTTAAGCGTTTATTATTGATTTAAAGCATGTTAAGGTGCGATCTTGAAGACTTAAACAATTGAAAATTGAAAGCGTTCAAAGTGGAAAAATTTTGATAAAAAACTATTCTTTCATCAACTGTAAATATAAATAAATGAATAAATAATTTTTAAACTGGATTAGTACTGTAAGTATTAAACACTGAACAGTAATTTATTTGATAAAACGATTCTAAATCTTTTCAAAGATTAAGTCTCAGCCATTAAAAAAATGTAAAGGTAGGTACGATTGAAACTTTATATACTATCTTCAACTTCACAATAACTTAGTAATAATATTTTCCTGATTAAAAGATTTTATTAAATTCAAAATATTGTTTTAGTCTAAATTATTTACTTCATAACCCATTTAATTTGAATTTTTTAATTAAGAAAAAGAATAATTATTTAATATTTAGCAATATTTGATTGTTAATTTAATACGAGTAAATTAAGGTCAAATATTTAAAAGTAAACCATTTTAATTTTAATTATTTGATATAGAAAGCTTTGAATTGTAAAAATTTCGAAAAGCTTTTAAACTTTCAAACTTTACAATTTTTATTGTTTTATTTTTAAAAAATGTTTAATTTGTAGGCGAAATAGTTGAATTTTTTTGTGGAAATAGCAATTGAACACTTATTACTTGTAGAAAAAATTTAAATAATTTTAAGAGATATTTAGAAGTTTTGAAAAGATTCAAAATTAAATTTAAACTTTTTTGACAATTTTGGAAATCTCTTAAAATCTCTTTAAATATTCTGTCAAAATAATTTTTCGAAATGTAAAATCATTTTCAATTTTCCTAGGAACCATAAGAAAATGTTTTTATTATTTTGAAGCCTTTCGCAATTTTTAAAAAGCTTCTAATTTTTTTGTTTGAAATCTGAAGTTCTAAATTATTTTTGAATTTAAATTTGAAGGTAATTTTTTTAAATTTGCAGGATTTTCTAGAATTTTTAGAACAAATCCTATTAATTTTAAAAGTTATTTAGAAAGTTTTCAAATTTTTAAATCTTTTCAAGGATGCTTAAACT
This sequence comes from Druon quercuslanigerum, assembly GCA_010014905.2. Classification (NCBI taxonomy): domain Eukaryota; kingdom Metazoa; phylum Arthropoda; class Insecta; order Hymenoptera; family Cynipidae; genus Druon; species Druon quercuslanigerum. The sequence goes on from JAAAKG020147058.1 coordinate 2,055, forward strand.
ATTTACAATACAAATAATTTAACTTCTAATTTAAGATCTTTTAAATTGAAAAAAATTTAAATAAGTTTTTTAATAACATTTCTAGACTAAAATAACTTAATAATATCATTTTAAAATTTTTTTAAGTTCATTGATTGATTCTTTAATTTAGAGTATTAAAAATGTTAACGTGGATTTATATTTTTGGAACTCAATCTAAATTTTTCAGCATTTGAATACAACATTTTTTAATTTAAAAACATTTAAAATTCATCTTTAACAGTTTAAAAGTCAAGAGCTCCAATTTGAATGCTTTACTTTGTTGTTTATTTTGTACTGATTGAAATGGAAAAATGTTTAGAATAAAGTTCGATTTTTAAAATTTTATTGGCCAGGAAAAATGTTTGGGAAGTGACCGAGAATTTTTTTCTTCGATTAAAACTGTCACCCTTTTAATCGTACCCTGTTAAAATTGTTTATTGTTCATTGCAAAATTGTTTATATCTATATTTTTAATTTGTTTATTTCAAATTTTCTTAGGATCCGTTTTGGAAAAGTCGCTCTAAAATGCAGAGATTGTCGTGCCACCACACACACAGAATGCAAAGATTTAGTTCCACTTCCTTGTGTTCCAGCTGGAAATACGCCCACACTTCGGGGTGCATCAGTACGTAATAATGTTTTTTAAATTATTTAAACCCACTATACTTTTTTACAGGGATCACAGTCTTTTCCTCTTCCTCTGCCGTCCTTTTTTCGTTAAATTTCCCCTTTTTTCTATTCAAAAAAAGCTTCTCCCTTTCTCTTAAATATTTATCTATATAAATATAACTAAGTAACTAAATATATAATATCTTTTTTATATTATAGCTTTTCTTATACAAATTATTAATAACATTTTATAGTTCACTTGTAAAATAAAGTAAAAAAGTGAGTTATTCAGTTTGAAGAGAAAAAATAGAACATTTTAATTATTGGTCAGTTTTTCTTACGTAGTTCTGAATTTTACAAAAATAACATTATCGTTTTGATAAAATTCTCTATTTTTTCTACCAGATAGTAGAGTTTTCAATTAACAAACGTGAATTTTAATACAAACAGGAAATAGTTCGATTTTCAACATAAATAATGAGTTTTCAAAGAAGAAGATTAAGTTTCTACTAGAAAGGCAAATTTTTAACAAAATACATCAATTTCGAACTAAATATTTAAAGTTCTAACTAAAAAAAGATCAAGTTTCTACTAAAATGTAACGAATTTTGAACAAAATTGTTAAATTTTCTACTAAAAGAAGTACTTTTTAACAACAAATGGAATAGTGAATTTTACAGATAAAAAATTGGATGTCGCAGAATATATACAATTTGCAACAAAAGAAGTGAATTTTCAACTAAAAAAGAAAACATTTTCAACCGAAAATGGAATAGTTTAATGTTCTATTAAAAAAATTAATTTTCAACCAAATAAAAATCAAATTCTTCAATAGAATAGTTACATTTTTAGCCATGGAGATGAATCTTCAAACAAAAATATTGCTTTTTTTATACAGTAATATAACTGAAATAAAAAAGATGAATTTTTAACGAAAAATTGAAGAGTAGATTTTTTAGAAAAATAAAAGATTTCAATATTAGATTTGAAAGAACAACAGTTGAATTTAAGCAACAAAGACACGCCTTAAATGAAATACTCTATTTTTAAGCTCAAAAATTGCTTTTCTGCAAAAAATAACAACAAAATTTTAATAAAATAGTTCAATTTTCAGTTAAAAAAATTATCTGGAACCAAAAAAAGGAGGTTGGAACAAAATACTTAAATTTTCAACAAAAAATAATAAGTTTTCAACCAAAAAAGTTCTACAAAAAAATTAATTTTTACAGAAAACAAGATATTTTTAACAAAGTAGTTAAACTTTTAACCACCGAAATGAATTTTTAACCAAAATAAATGAAATTGCAAGCAAGAAGAATAATTTTCTAAAAAAAATCAATTTTATAACATAGTTGAATTTTTAACTAAAATGATGAACTTTAAAGAAAAGAAAAACGAATTAAAAAAAAGTTGTTAAATTTTCAACCTAGACATGATTTTTCGACTAAAATATTATCTTTCAAGCAAAAGAGATTATTTTTTAATAAAATACATTAATTTTCATCCAAAGTGTTCATTTTTAAACTAAAAGAGGCGAATTCTTAACCAGAATAAAACAAATTAAATTTTCTGTTAATCAATTTTTACAAGAAAAAACTAATTTATATCCAGGTAGTTTATTTTAAACCGAAGAGATGAATCTTCAACAAGCAACGTAAAATGTAATATTTTATATTACAATGAAAAAAAAAATCCAATTAAAAAACATCGAAATGAACCAAAAATGACTAATTTTCAACAAGTAATGTAATTTTTTAAATAAAAAATATCACTTTTAATTAAAAAATAAAAAAAGATAAATTTCCAACCAACGAGAAGAAACTTTAACCTATAAAACTTTAATCAAAAACAGTTGAATTCATAAAAAAAGAACACGATTTTTTACAAAACAAAGATTTTTTGTAATTTTAAAATATGCTTTTATTTAGTTTTTGCCATAAAAATAGAAAACTCTTGAAATTTAGAACTGCACAAGGAAAACCGACCGTACTTGGAATATTACATTTTTTTCTTTTAAAACTAGTTCATTTTCATTATTTTTGAATAAAATAAATGAATTTTTAATCCAAAAGGACGAATTTTCTATCCAAAAAGGTTAATTTTCGACCAAAAAAGATTACTTTTTATCGAAATAGTTGAATTTTCAAAAGATAGTTCAATTTTAAACAAAATAGCTTAATTTTCAAACAAATAATTGAATTTTCAACGCACAAAAAGAAATTTTCACTCAAACAGTCGAATTTGCAAACAATTGATTTTAAAAAAGATGTCATGTCAATCAAGAAACATGAATTTTCAACGCAAAAGGAGGAACTTTTAACAAAAAAATATATTCTTTAACAAAGTGTAGTTAAAAATTTTAAACGCAAAACTAAAATTTCAACCAAGGACAGTAATTTTCGATCAAAAACGACAAATTTTAAACTAAAAAAGATCAATTTTTAATTTTAAATGTAATAGTACAATTTTTAGTATGATAAATTACTTTTAAAAGAACAAATTTTAATGAAAATAATTGGATTTTGAACCACAAAGATTATTTCTCAATGACAAATGTAATATTTTATGTTCAAGCAAATCCAAACAAAATTTGATATTTCTACCAAAAAAGTTATCTTTTTAAAAAAACCTGGAATTTTCTATTAAAAAAGATGAATGTTTAACAAAACAGTTGAATTTTGAACAAAAATAGGAAATTTTTAACAAAACAGTTGGATTTTAAAACAAATAATTGAATTTTTAACCTACAAAGATGAATGTTTACATAGCCAGTTGTATTTTTAATAAAACAGTTGAATTTTTAAACAAATAATTGAATTTTCAACCTACAAAGATGAATTTGCTAGCAAACGGTCGAGTTTCCAAACAATAAAAATCAAGCTTCAACCAAAAACAATTGCATTTTAAATCAAATAGTAAAATTTTTAAACCTAAAAGGTGGATTTTGTTATTAGAAATTGAATTTTTAACGAAAACATTTTTTCTTTAAAACATGATGACATTTCTACACACGAAGTATAATTATAATCCAAAAGAACGAATTTTCTGTCTAAAAAAGATAAATATTCAATATAATCTGAATCAAAACAAATAAAATATTTTTGAATTCTATAATATTATAATATTATATTCTTGATTGTGAGCATGATTTTTCTAGTCGGAAGTTTTAATGGCTGTGAATTTATTTCCAGTATAAGTATCTCATTTTTTATAAATCAATTCTCTAATTGGCAGAAATCATTAAGAAGTAATTTCAAATTATTTAAAAATATAAAATTCCTTATAAAAAGATTGTGTTTTATTTTCTCAAATATAATTTTCAAAATAAATTCTTTAATGATCAGAAATCATAAAAAAGTTATATAAAAAAATTATAAGAAGATTATTTCTTTTCTTATACATGTAAAAACTAATGATTAATCTTTCTACTATTTTTCCTCTACTATTTTCGAAAAATGTACTTTCGAATTTTAATTTAAAGTATCAATTGTAGTAAGGCGGCGAAATGAAAAATCTGGGAAAGAAATATTAAATTTTACTTATACGCATCACAATTTTATTATTAATTATGTTAATTTTTATAAGAAAAAATATTCTTGATTCTGAGCACCATTTCGAGCATATAAAAACTATTTAGTTAAAAAAAATTTCTTGTCGAAAGTTTTCATGTTTGTGAATTAATTTTCAGCATAAGTATATCTACTTTTTTTAAATCCTCTCGTCGGCAGAAATCATTTAAAAAGTGTTGATACAATTACAAGTGAAACAATTACCCCCGTTGCTCTTTTTTCGAGGTCCTTTTGCGCTGTGCTCTCTTTTATTAATTAAATAAATAATTAATTATAATTACAGGGTACAATCGCAGATTACACTCCTATGGTTCCACCAATGGTTCCCTCATTAGTTGTTCACTGTATAAACGAGGTAGAATTGCGTGGAATGAACGAGCAGGGTTTATACAGGGTTAATGGTGGAGCGAATGATGTCAAATTGCTGAAAGAAAAATTCCTCAAAGGCAAAGGTGCCCCTTCTCTTACCGAAATCGATATAGCCACGATTTGCTCGACTCTTAAAGATTTTCTCAGGTTTGTTATCTGTTTTTTTTTCTGGTTACATAATTGGAGACGTTTGTCCAAAAGGGGCCAGGCCACATTTTTTTTTCATCTACGCAAATATTTTTCTATTATTTCGAAAAAAAATGGAAAAAAGATTTTTATATTTAATAAAAAACAGTTGAATTGAACCCGAAAGGAAGAATTCTCAAGAAAATAGTTACATCATCAATCAAATCGAATAAATCAACCAAGTAATCGGATTTTTAACCAAAAAGATGAATTTTCAAAACAAAAGATTAATTTTTAAACTAAAAAGTATTCATTTTTTATTTTTATTTTTTTATTTAACAAATAGGTGAATTTTCTGCCAAATTGTTCAATTTTCAAGCGCAAAATGTTATATATTTTAACTGAGAAAAGATTTTAATTTTGAATTAATTAAAGTTTAATTGGACCAAAAAGGTCGAATTTTTAAGAAAATAGTTACATCCTCAACCAAAATAAATATTTCAAACAAACAGACGTATTTTTAACTAAAGAGATTGAATTTTCAACTTATAAGTTAAATTTCCAACCCAAAAGATCAATTTTGTACCAAAAAAGAGGATATCTCAACAAAATGCATACAGTTTTTTACCAGAAAGACTAATTTTAAGCAAATTAAATTCATTTTTAAACTAAAAAAATATTAGTTTTTAATTTTAGAAAACTAATTTCCTAAAAAAAAAAAACAATTTAATTTTGTACTAAATAGTTGATTTATTTGCCAAATTGTTTTATTTTTAAGTCAAAAATTTTATATATTTTATACAAGGAAAGATTTTAATTTTAAATGAAAAACAGTTGAATTGAACTGACAAGCACGAATTTTCAATAAAATAGAAAACATTTTAATTTTAAATTAAAAAATAGGGGATTTTTATTTTTCTCGAAATTTATAATTCCTGAAAATTACCTTTTTAGTTCTTAATTTTATTATTTTATTGAAAATTTAACTATTTTCTTGAAAAAGACATCCCTTTTGGTTGCAAATTCATATGTTGTGTTAAAAATTCATCTTTTTGGTTTAAAAATACAACTCTTTTCGTAGAAAATTAGCCTTTTATTTAAAATTCATTTTTTGTTTCTGATAAGTCAACTGAAATCTTTTTTGGATGAAAATGATACTGTTTTGTTGAAAATTCATCTATTTTCTAGAAAATTTACTTTTGAAATCTTTTTAGATGAAAATTTAACTATTTTTTTGAAAATCTGTCTTTTTGATTTAAAAATTTTATGGACAAAAATGCAACTATTTAGTTAAAAATTTAACAATATTCTTAAAAAGTCATACTTTTTGGCTAAAAAATATCGAATATTTAGCAGAAAATTAAATTATTGTTTACAATTCTTTCTTTAGTGCTGGAAAGTGAACTGGAATCTTCTTTGGATATAAATTTGACTATTTTTGTAAGGTTTTTTGAAAAAATCCATATTTTGCTCTTGAAAAGTCAACCGGAATTTTTTTTAAATGAAAATTGAACTTTTTTCATTCTTTTTTTTTTTAATAAAAATTTATCTCTTTTGAGAAAAATTTCATATTTTTTTCTTATAAAAATGCAACTATTTGGTAGAGAGTTCAACTATTATTTCCTACTATTACTATCTTTTTATACTTATTATACTATTATATCCTTTTTGGTTGAAAAATTCCTATTTTTGGATTGAAAACTCATTTTTTTCGTAGAAAGTTTAGTTTTTGTTTAAAATGTATATTATTGTTATGGAAAATGATCTGACATCTTTTCTAGATAAAAGTTAATTTAAACCAAATTTTCCGTCTTTATTTAAAATTGATTTTTGTTTTTTTTCTCTAGAAATTTCATCTTTCTTGGAAAAAATGTAACTATTTGGCAGAGAATTCAAATATTCTGTGAAAAATTAATCCTTTTTGGTTGAGAAAATTCGCCTTTTTGGATTGAAAATTCAATGCTTTTAGTACAATCTTATTTTTTGTTAAAAAATTCATATTTTGATCTTGACAAATAAACTGGCATCTTTTTTTAATGGAAATTCAACTATTCTTTTGTTTTTTTAAAATAAAAATTCATCTGTTTTAAGAGAAGTTTATTATTTTTTTTGGATAACAATAAAACTATTTGGTATATAATCCAACAATTTTGTTGGAAAGTCATCCTTTTCGGTTAAAAATTCGCCTGTTTGTGTTGAAAATTCGATTTGTTTTCGTACAAACTTATTTTTCGTTTGAAAATTCATATTTTGGTCGTGAAGTCAACTGTCTGTTTTGGTAGACATTTTTTGAAAACTCGTTTTTTATTGGTTGAAAATTGTTTTTTTGAAATAAAAATTTAACTATTCGACCTTTACTTGGAAACTTATCTTTTTTACTTGAAAATTCATGTACTATTTAGAAAAGTAATTTCATTAATTAAAAATTTAACTAATTTGTTAGATTTAACAATTTTGTTAAAAAGTCATCCCTTTTTATTTAAAAATTCGTCTTTTTGAAAGAAAATTAATCTTGTGGAAAAATAAATTTTTTTATTTTAATTCATTTCTTTAGCAGAAAATTTAATTATTTTGTTGAAAATTCTTTTTGTATTGTTAAAAATAGAAAATTCGGTTATATTGAAAATTTAAATATTTCGTAGAAAATTTAATTTTTATTCAAAATTTATATTTTGACGTTGAAAAATAAACTAATGAAACCTTTACGGGACAAAGTTTAACGTAAAAAAAATTGCCTTGTTTTTTATTAAAAATTCGTCTGCTTTAGCTCAAGTTTCTTCTTTCTCGGGTAAAAATGAAACTATTTGGTAGAGAATTCAACTATTTTATTAAAAATTCATCTTTTTTGTCAATTGGAATCTTTTTTTGAATAAAAATTTAACCTTTTTTTGTGAATAAAAATTCTTCTGTTTTAAGATAAATTCTATCTTTTTTGGATAAAAGTTCAACTTTTTTTGTGAATAAAAATTCATCTGTTTTAAGATAAGTTCCATATTTTTTGAATAAAATTAAAACTATTTCGTAGATAATTCAACAATTTCGTTTAAAAGTTTCTGGATTAAAAATTTATATTTAGGTCGTGAAAAGTCAACTGAACAATTTTTTACGTGAAAATTTATCAATTATTTTGAAACTTTATCTTTTTGATTCCAAAATTCATATGTTTTAGTAGAAATTATACTTCCTTTTTTGTTGAAAAGTAATCCTTTTTTTATTAAAAATTCGTCTTTTTGGATTAAAATTTTTTTTTGGTTAAACATTGAATTACTTTGTTGAGAAATAATTTTTGTATTGAAGATTTATATGTTTAGTCAAAAATTCTTTTCTTTGGGCGAAACTGTAACTATTTTGTTAAAAATTAATTTTTAAATTTGAGAATTCAACTACACAGGTAAAAGTTAAACTAATTGTTAAAAAATTTTGTTATTGAAGGCACATGGTTTTGATTGAAAACTTAATTGTTTAGTGGAAAAGCTTTTCTTGATTATAGTTCATTTTTAATTGATAATGTAACTTTGCCATTTTTTTTCAAATGCATCTTTTTTAGTTGAAAATTCTCCGTTATTGTTAAGAAATTAATTTTGTTTGTTTGAAATTTCATTTTTGTTGCATAAAAATGTATCATTAGCGTGGAAAATTAATTTTTTTGCTTAAAAGTCATATTTTTGGTTTGATAATTCAATTTTTGTAGAGAAAATTCGTCTTTTAGTTTAAAGATTCTGTTGAGATTTACTTAAGCTATGATTTGCGATTTGGAAGCATCTTCCCTGAAACGTGTCTGTTTTCACTTTCTTAGG
>JAAAKG020147059.1:0-10545 GCA_010014905.2 Druon quercuslanigerum
TTCGATCCGAAAATGAACGCAGATCGGATCGAAAATATCACATTCGATCCGACTAAATGCACACGTCTAATTTACATGTATTTTTTGTATAGATTTTTTCCCTTATTCCTCTATTTTCGTGAAAATTCCCCCACCTTCTCCCGCTTTAAAAGCATTTTCCACTCTGAAGTCTGTTAAAGTCTCTTGCATGAAAAATATTTACTTCTTAACAAATCAGTAATTTTAATAAAACCATTTTCATTATTTTGAAATTCTTTAGGTAGTGAATGTTCTTGGAAGGCGCCTTTGCAGAGATTGGTGATTTGTGTGTAATGATAAAAAAGTGAAAACAGTGAAAAAAGTGAAAACAAGATTTTTAAAACTACAAATTTTTGTGAGAAATGGCTCTGGCTTCTCGCTGTCGAGGCGGAATTGGAGACTGTCTGTCGGAAGAGCTTGCGGAAGAGGAGTTGCCTCTTTCCGGGGGTACTTTTGAACCTCTGAGCGACTCTTGTGGTGAGAGCGACATGGAGGGTCTTGACCTTTCACTTTTCGAGCCCCAGGGTGACTTGAACTCCTGGTGCGATAGTCGCGTGCATGCTGGGACTCTTTATCTACTCCTCGATTATTGTGGTAAGCCTCTATAATCTACCGCAATCATTTATTTATTTTTTTGTTCTATAATATTATCGAATACGAGGAAACTTCCTTAAATGTTCAATCTTCTTTTTATGATTATGGGAGATTAGTAAATAAATTCCGCACTTGTTACTGAAAAGTTCCTGACTTTTTTCTGAATATTTCAGCAGAATTTAAAAATTCACTTAAGAGAGAAAAAGTTCTTTATGTAATTTAATTTATAAATTCGGTGAATCTTTAAAGACTATTAACTCCAATTTTAAAAAATTTATAGTGTAACATAATTTGAAGCTAAAATGAACCAAAATTGCTAGGCGACTGGGGGGGGGGGCGTCACTTTACCATAAAGAAAAAACTTTGCGCCACATTGATAACCGATTTATCAGCGATCAAAATCGGAGGGGGGCTGACGTTATTTTTTTAAACATATAAACTTTTTTCAAATTCATCATAACTATCTGCCATAACTTCAAATGCTCTCAAATGCGCCAACACTAAAAAATGTTGCGCTAGCTAATTAACAAATATATTATATTGGGGGGGGGGGGGGTTTAATGCAATTGTTAAATCTTCAACAGTGATGTGCAACTTTATATTGTACATCACTGTTCAAGATTGAACACCTGCATTACACTGCCTCCCCTCAAATATGATATCTTTGTTAATAATCTAGCGCAACATTTTTTAGTGGTGGCGCATTTGAGCGCATTTGAAGTTATGATAGATAGTATGATGAATTTAAAAAAGTTTTATTAGTTTTCAAAAATAACGCCAGCCCCCTTCCTATTTTGATAGCTGATAACTCGGTTATCAATGTGGGGCCAAATTGTTTTTTTATGGTGCATATGAGAGAATTTGAAGATTATCAAGGTCATGTGATTTAAACTTTGATTTTTGAAATGGGGCGGGGGTATCGTGACGTTATCCACCCTCGTCAGTAACACCTGATATAACTCCTACAGTTTCGTGGCGCCAAAATTTTTAACGGCGGCGCATTTGAGAGTATTTGATGCGCAATTCATATTTCAATTACTAGATTAATTTTATTTATACCTTGAAATTTTTATTTTTTGGATTGGAAGTTTAGATATAGTGTACATTTCAAGAAAATGTATGATTCCTGAGGTTAATTTTAGACCTTCTGAACCGCAAATACTATTTGAACTTTTGAAATCATTTTTTAAAAACTGGTGTTAAACTGAACTTAATCAGAGATTCCAAAATTCAGGATAAAAGTTCACTCTTTTTTTCTAATATTATATTTTTGGTGGAAAATTTAACCAGATTTAACTGCTTTGTTAAAAAATCTTTTTTTTAGATTTTAGAAAATTCAACTATTCGATTTAAAATTAACTTTTTTTAACAATTAATATTTTCGCGTTAAAAATTAAACTGTCTTGTAAAAAATTTATGTTTTAGGGTTGCAAATCAACTATTTTTGTATAAAATTCAAGCATTTCATTGAAAATTAACTTTTTTGTTACAAATTAATATTGTCGTGTTAAAAATTAAACTGCTTTGTAAAAAAATCGTCTTTTTGGCTTCAAAGTTCAACAATTTGGTTGGCATTTTTTGTCTCTCTTGACTGAAAATCTTTCTTGCTTGAAAATTATACTTTTTTTTTTGAAACCCGTCTTTTTGTTTTAAAAACGCATAAAAAAATATGAATTTTGAATTTAAAGTTTAATATTTGATATTAAAACCAAAATAGATTTTGATTTCAAATAAAAATCATGCGAAATTTAACAAGAAAAAGCAAATTTGCAACTGAATAGATGAATCCTGAACCAAAACGTCAATGATTAAACTATCTGGTTAAAAATTCTTTTTTTTTTGTCGAATTCAACCCGTCTTTTATGTAAAGTAGTATCTCTTCTGGTTGAAATATCAACAACATATTTGAAATTTGATATACTTTGTTAAAAATTTATTTTTTTTTGTTGAAGGTTCACCATATTAATTGAAATTTAATCTTTTTGGTTAAAAATGTATCTATTCGGTGGAAAATTCGTTTTTTTACTTAATAATTAATTTTTTTTAATGATAAATTTAAATATTTTTTATTTTTGTTACTATACCATATTTTCACTCGAAATGTTAAAAACCTAAAGAATTTCAAATTGATTTCAATATATATTACCCAAATTAATTTTATTTTAAAGAATTTATTCCTCAATTTTCGTCAAAAATCGAATTTTTCCGGTATTATAGCATTTTGACCTGTGAAGGGAAAGGATTGAAAAAATGTTTTTTTTTTTACTTTTTCTTATAAATGTGTGTTCGGGAGCATAAAAAGTTGTGTATTCCGAAATTTGAAACATTTTAGTTCCTGTTTTTAATATATTACGTTTTATTTAAAATTATCTTCTACCATTAAGGAAAAATGTGTTCATTAAAAAGTCCGGAACTTAGTTCCGGACATTCTACTGAACTGTTCCTAACCTTTTTCCTGAACAGTTCAGTAGAATTTAGGTATTCATTGATGGGATACAAATTCTTATAAATTCGCAATTCTGAGGATCAGTAAAAGCTTTTTTAATGGATATAATTTGTATATAATTTGTATATTTATGGACAAAAAGGCATCAGTACCCTTAGTCCTTAAATTTGCAGATTCTGTGAACCGTTGAATGCTATCGAAGTTAATTTGAGCGTGTAGTAAGATCACAGACGTCTCGTAAATAAGTCTCAGGTACATGAAACTGTATTTATTCATGTAGTCGTTACATCCGTCTGGGCTTGGTAGAAATGTGTAAGCAACGCCATGGCGCCACCATAAGAAGTTGTCGTCTTTGAAAACGTTCTTAACACCGTTTTCAGTTCTTGTGACTTTGTAAACATGCATACTTTAGTACCGCACATTTTTTATTTTTTTAATATTATTTTTCGTCCGCACCATTATTTCCAGTGGAAACGTGCATGTTCCTATTAACATACAATGCCCAATACCCGCCAAGGCGTGGCGATCTCCGATGCGAGAAGGATATATTTATTTGAAATTTATTACATCTTACGTATCGTATATCGAAAAAAATGTCATCCTGGATGAGTTATATAAAAAGGACTGAAATTTTCAAATATTTTATATATTAATATTATCCAATCACTCTAGATTGTACATTCTTATTTTATACTAGCAGGCAATGCACGCGCACAGAGCACACATTCACGTCTCTAGATTTTTATTTTCTTACATTAAAAATATAAACTATTTTAAAATCCATTATTAAACACATTTTTAAATATTGAATTTAAATAATTTTAAAATAATAATTGATCTTTATTTGGAAATTAGCTAGTTTTAGTTAGCTATTAGAAGAAAAGTCGTAGTTCCAAATCAAACAATTCTGGATTTGGTGAAATTTAATTACTGAATGATTTGAGTTAAAAATTTCGAAAACGGGGCAATGTCAAAACGCTAAAATTTGAATCTTTTCGGATTAGAATTGATAAATGTAAATTATTCAAAATTTAAATGAATTCAAAATTTATTATATTTAATTCATACCGTTCATGAGGAAATGGTTACAAATTTTGAACCCAGAAATTTATATAATGTTTAGATTAAACCGACTGAAAATTTACAATTTGAAATGGAAGACTAAATTGAATATGCCAAAATCGAAGCTTCTGAAACTCCATAATTTAAAGTTATTACTACATACAAAATTATAATTTAACATCAAAATTGATTAGACAAATTCAATTACAACTGAAAAAATGTATTCCTCAAGATTTTTAATATTGAAACTTGTTGATACTCAAGTCCTTTAGAATTTTAATTATTTTAAATAAATTAAAATCCTTCAAAAAATAAAAATGTTACACTCTTTATAATTCAAACTTTAAAATTTTAATTGAAGAATCGAAACTTAAGAAAAGGAAATTATTCAGTTACTAATATGTAAATGTCAGATAGCTAAATTTTTATCTATTTTGATTTTAAACATCACAATTTTTAATGTTTTAGTTTCATCGTTTAATCTTTAAGTCCTAATTTAGAATTATTATTTTATCTTGAACTTTCGAATCAAATAATTTTAATTTTTAAATTAATTATTTTCTAGAGTCAGAAAATTTTAAGTTATTGCATTAAACATCAAAGAAAAAGAATAAAAAAGATTGCTATATATGATTCTACTGTTTAAGATTGCAAAATTTTAGGCCTTTCAATTGGAAATTGCATTTTTCTGAAATTTGCATTGTTTTTAATTTATTATGTAATCATTTAAATCAGAATCGTTCAATTAGTATCAATGCGAGATTTTGGAAATTTGAATTTGAAACTAGAACTTTGTGAAATTTAAAGCTAGAAATCTCATAAAATTAAGAATTTTAAAACCAAATTTTTCGAATTGAAGCTTTTGAAATTGAAATTTTAGAAATTTTAAAGACTATAAATATAATAATAATGAGTATTATGTTAAGGTGACTCAAATTTGTATAAATGTCTATAATTCTCCCCTTTTAGAAATTTGCCACCCAAGTAAATAATTTAGTGAAAGTTTTTAAATTCTTTTTAAGGAAAATAACAATTTTATCTCACTTGTTTCACATTTTTCTATAATAATTTCACCTTCACAATAAGTAACTTGAAAAATTATTTATTATAGAAAAATGTGAAACAAGCAAAAAAAATTATTAATTTCTGCAAAAATAAGTTAAAAATTTTCATTATTTAAAATTGTGATGATATAAGAGGGGTAAATTTAACAGTATAAAAATTGAATACATACATTTTCAAATAATTCAGAAAATAAAAAGGACGGAAAATCAATCAAAAAAGACAAAACTCAAATAGGTCATCTGAAATAATATCCGATGAACATTTTTTTTTTTGTAATTTTGTTGACTCCAATGTGAAGGAAATAATCGATTGAATTTAAGCGATATAAATGTTTAGAAAAAGAATTAAAAATATTTTAAATTAAACAATTTTAAATATTTTTTTGTTTGAGATAGATTTGAATAATGTGGAAAAGTGTTTGGATTAATCACAATCTTGATAATCCTCGCCACATAACTAAAGCTTTAACCCCTTGAAAGGGAAAAGCTTTTTATTCGTGTTTTTTTCCGTTAATGCCTACGAGCATGCTGCTTTCAGGCAATCTTCCTTCTTATAATAAATTTATGTAAATAAAAAGTCTCGCCTTTTATAGCGCTTGAATCAACATCTGCGGCATCTTTTTTCTCATTGCGTTACCCTTTTAAGCTTTCGAGGTGTTGAAAGAAAACCTGAAAACTTTATAAATTGATTGCAACACTTTTCAAGCTCACTGGTATTATGTTTATCAATTCCATATAATCATTGGTATTATATTATCATTTTTAGATTTTTTTACATATTTTAAATTGTTTTTTAATTAACAGAAGGTCGGCCCTCAGTAAATATTAGTCTCCACTAAAAATTGAGATCTTTTTTCAGACAGCGAGACACGATTATAATTTTCTGGACTATTATCTTTAATCGAAAAAAAAGTTGACTAATGGTCTCGACCCTAATAACGGCTATTCATTTTTAGCGTCCAACATATTTAGCTTTTTTGCTGCAGCTGACTAAATTTTCGTCTGCGAGAATTTCGCACATTTTGGTATTGCTGCTTCATAAATCGATCGGCAGTCGATTAAAAATAAATATTTTTATACATGCTTCGACCCAATTTAGCGAGAGAGCTTTCCTTCGTATCTTGAAATAGAAAATGTAGTTTCGATATCCGGTTTTCCTTGATCCAACTATTTTAATTCAACCTCGAGCTAAGGTAGTCCCTAATCACTTGTAAATTACAAAAAGTTTCTAGACGCAAATTATATCGCTAAAAGACACGCTCCCATGTTTTACTTCCCCTACTTCCCTTACGTTCCAGTCATCGATTCCCCTCCCCCGTTCACCCCACTACTCTAGTAACCCTTCCCTTACTTCCTGCGATACCCTCCTTCTCTTCCAATAATTTTCCCTAATTTTCCTGCTAATTTTCCATCACTTTACCTACTTTCTGTCCCCTAATTTCCCATAATTTCCCTTTACTTCTCCTACTTTCCCTCCTTCGTTTCCTATCACTACCTTTACTTCTCCTCTCCTAGTTTCTCCTCACTTCTCCTAGTTCCTCTCACATTATTTCCCCTCACTTCCTAATCTTCCCCTCCCATAATTTCCCCTCACATCATTTCCCCTCACATCCCCTACTGCCAAAAAGTTTACAACGGACAGACAATTAACCGAAACTATAAGGGTTTCTGCCCAGGGCTACAAAACCCTAAAAACTGTAAACGTTTTGAAGAAATTTACGATTATTTTTTTATAAAGGTTAATGGAAATTTGAAGATCTAATACAAATGTAACTGAGACAGAGTTGTCGCAAATCAGGAGAAAAAGAGAAAATTTCGTTAGACAGAAAAGCTCAGAAAAAAGATGGGGAATTTGAAAAGAAAATTGCAAGACAGAGAATTTCCTTATGCGCTTTAGTTAACTTTGAAGAATAACGTTAAGTCACAGTAACTTTTTCATTTTTAAAAAATCACTTCTTGATTAAAAAAAGCTAAAATTGCTTTAAAAAAATCTAAAAATTGTAAGCCTTAATAATGAACTGTAATATAATCATTTTAAGGGAAATTCAAATACAGTGAAACCCTTCTATTGCGCCGGTTTCGGGGCTCGCGGTGGTGGGGAAATAACCTGATAGACTGCTGCTTCGGTTGAAAAAGCTTTTGTTTGTTCACGTCTGTTTGACCACCGCACACTCCCCGCAGCTTCTTTTAGTCCTATCCGCGACGCGTCGTCAATTCTCGGAAAGGCTATAGAAGGGAGCGCTATTGAAGGATTTCACTGTAATGAAGGAAAAAATTTGTAATATTGAAATATTTAAAATTGAAATTTTAAATTTGTGGTATTTCAATTAGACTAGTTCAAAAGTCTCAAATTTTAAATTACGCTGGATGAAATAAAAGCATTAGAAATTAAATTGAATAACCGAAAACAAAATTAATCAAATTTTGATTGTCTAATTTTTTTAAATAACAATTTTGACATTTTCAAAACACAAAAATTTTTTAAATCAGAACAGTACCCCTTCCATTTTTCTCCTAAGTGACAGAAACTTGCTAGAATTTTTACAATTAAAAAAGTAGCAATGACGCAATATTTTTAAAAATGTCGACATATATTCTATAGATGCAAATTGAAAATGATGAAAAAAATCCTGCTAAATATAGGAATTCTTTTTTAGTAAAGAAAAAAATGACATTGAATTTTAAATAGATGAAATTTTTTGACTGAAACCTACTAAGTTTAAATTATAATAGCAACCCATGATTTTCATTTATTCTTTACCTTCTGCCCTTGGTAACATAAGTTTTAAATTCTCGAAAAATGTTTAAATTTACGAAATACGAGAAAAAAATTTTGCTTGAAAACATAAAATTATTTCATAAAATATATTTCATAAAATAATATACTGTTACTCTAATTTAAAATAGATGAGTTTCAGGCGCAAAATATTTGTACTTTTTAAAAATAAATATCCTTGCCGAATCCAAAAACGTCATTTTTTCTTCACTAAAAAAGAATTTCTATATTCAGCACACATTTTTTTCTCAGTTTCAATGGCATATTCTTACTTGATACCTGAAACAGTGCACAAAGCAGAATATTTAAAAAATTTGCACAGAATAAATTTCAAAAGTTTTAAAAACTTTTTGGCGCACATCAATTTTTTTTTTATTTTAAAAGGAGTCCAGTGAATTTCTCACATTAAGAGAAAAAAATTGGGTTGGTACTGTTTTAGAAAATAGAACTTGTAATTTGCAAGCACTGTTCAATTGCACAAATTAAGTCGAATGAGAAGAATTAAACAATTTGAATGGTACCTTTGCAAACGTGATTTTAATTTAAATAATAAAAAAATGTTTGCAATTTATAAAAATTTAAATATTTATAAATCCTTATAAAAAAAGAAAAAAAAATATTACCAAAGCAGTATGAAATGGATACCAGTACAAACTGAATAATGGGAGAAAGTGGCTGTGTTTTAAAGCAAAAGCTCTGCAGTATTTTGTCATAAGGAGCAATATTGAAAACGAGTTTTGTAATTACCATTTTTATAAGTATCTTGTTATTTTTTAATGCATAAATTGAGAAACGTGTTTTGGACATGACCATAAAAATGTTCTCCGCTGACAAAGTATCATGTTTTTAAGGTATAAAAAATTGCTTTCACTATTCTTTCACTGGTTTCATCGATTCAATAAACTTTTGGCTTCAAAAATGTCAAGTAATTAATCTCTTAATTTTTATCGAAAATATATTATACGTGTTTTGATAAAAAGGTTACAAACACAAACAAGTAAGTCCTACTAATCAAACAACTTTTTAATCAATATTCAAGTTCACGCCTTTTACGAACATGACTAAATCAAATTATCCGTTGTTTGTTTGCGGCTCGTATAATTTCTATAATACATTAACAATTATCACTTTTTAATTGAAAAAAGTTGGAATAACAGTTTTGAATTATTGTTCCATGAATGACTACACACTTCGAGAACTGGTCGGAAAGGCTTAAATGTGAACATTCATTTCATACCAGATAGTACCATCTGAATAAAATTTCAATGTGTTATAAGTGGAAATTATATGATGAATTACTAATATGATTCACGGGATGAAACTGGTATCCTAAAAATGAAAGTTTCAGCTTCAATTTGGTAAGTATATTTTTTCCACTCGTTGATAAACTCGCAAAAAAGCTTGGGGTATGAAACGTTGCAAGTTGCAAGTAATCGTTCAATCAGGATAATATTCAGCTGATTACACAAAACAGAGGTAAACTTTCCATGGGTCGAGGCATGGAATTTTTCTATCCACCTTGTGCTGGTTATCCCAATACAAAAGCAATCCAAAAATTTCGTTCATTTGAATATTCAGAACCTTCAATTCATCCATATTTACCATATTTATGGATGTAACTGAATTTCTTGAAACCTGTTACCTGCGAGTTTAAATATGGTCATAAATCAAAACGACTTATTTCAACTGCAGGTGCTGCGAAACTCAATTTTCTAGTAATACACCTTAATTCGCTGTCAAGCAGCTGGCAAAACCGTTAAGAAACTAACTGAAGCTCACGAATGAAATGTCGATAATTAATACTTCTGTTATTATTCACTGAATCTCAGCTTTCAAATACATGCAGAAATATTTTGTAATTAAAAAATGTACAGAATTATGTGTGTTCTACTTTTCACAAATTTAAAGATGACAACGTTCTTTACATACCGTTATACTCATCAGTTACATTGAAAATGAATCTTCAAATTTCCATTAACCTTTCTAAGAAAACGCAAAACTTTAATTTTAAAATTACTTGACTCTCTCTTGATTTTTAGTTTACTTATTTTTTATTTTAGCTTATCATTAATATTTGAAGGTAGCATTCTAATCCTTTTAATATAGAATCTTTTATAAATGGAATATAAACCATTTTTGAACTTAAAGTTCGTAGCAGGATAAGCATGGTCTGGGTGCCCCCTCTCGGATGTGATCCATATTGCGGGGGCAAGTGGCTTCCCCTATAAGATCCATTTACCCCAAGTGTCAACTAAAAACAAATTTTACGACAGTTATAAACAAATTTAAAAAAATCAAAAAATCAAATTTTCTCGAAAACGGCTTTACCGATCATGATGGTCAAAATATATTTTATAGAGGGTACTAAGGAAGTTCCGAAAAACATTCAATAACCAATTCTGTTGATTATAAGAGGATAAAAAAAATTATTAAAATTTTTAACTAATTCTTTTAAAAGGAAGTACTTCTGTAACACCAACAATTTTTCTTCTATGTCATGCTCACATGCAAGGCATCAATATATATTTTTGCGGAAATGATCAAAGCATTACTTCATAGTTTAAAAAAATAAAAACTACTTTTTG
>JAAAKG020147060.1:0-10544 GCA_010014905.2 Druon quercuslanigerum
GTAATACGTATATAATTGTATAATATCAATATTCTATACACCTGAAAAACATAACCTCCAAATCGACGGATATAAGATATTAAGAATCCTGCGAAACATTAAAAACGCCAGTCTCTTCAATTTCTTTCAAATTCAGATCGAGATGTAGACAGAAGACCGCCGAATTTATCCGATCGGCAATCGTGCATCTTCGGCCTTTCGGATTCAGAAGAGGAGAATTTGGTTGCGCGCGCAATTACAGTCATGTGCTACGCTACCACCTCTACGCAACCACTTGACACTAGCTTTGATTGGGTGCGAGGGTAACTCGTTTCAAATATGGGATCACTAATTGCGGATGCTTTTTAGTAGGGACTAGGAGCGAAGCGTCGCTCGCTCTTTTCTCTTCTCTAGACAAAGAGGAGAAGAAAGCAGGTCAGTGTTTTTTCTCTGCAGTCTACGAATAGAGTGAGTTAAATTGGTGTCATAAATGTCGTTGAGGAGTTAAGAGAAAGATCTCCGTGAGTCTCCTATCGGAATGGTTGAGGCTGCAGTTCTCGTCTCTGCTTGCGGAAAGAAAAGGGAAACAGGATAAACGTTGAGACCTTGCAATGCGCCACACGCAACTCGCAGGACTAAACGCCACAATCCTTGAATTGTATATCGAAGGAAAGACGCGCTCCTCGACTGCCGGGAATACTCGCAGCGATCCTGGAAAATTCTCGAATCCTCTTCATGAAGAGCAGTTTTTCACTCCTCGCGAGCTCGTTGCCAGCTCTTCCCCGAGAAAATGGGCATGAATATTTCTGGTGAAATTTTTGTTAGGAATTTGTTTCTATTAGTTTGCCAGTGATATTCCAGAGCAGTCTCATAAGCGAATCGTGTAAAGAAATATCTAGAAAATGTACTCTATGGATCATTGATCTTCGGTCTTCATTCTTTTGTAGTTTTTGACATATCATTTTTCATGGACAAATTAAGGAATTTTCTCTATTTGCGTTTTAATGATTAATTATTGAAACTATTTTTATTTATTTCTACAAATATTTTTTTACGCTTTATTCCAAATTATCAGTATCGTTGTAATGATATGAAATAATCAGACATGTCAATCATTAAAAAAAAATAAATTTCTACTAAATACTTTCATTTTTAAATAATATATCGTTATATTCGCCAAAAAGTTGAAAATATAACGATTTTTTAACATCTACAATCTTTTTTACGTTTGTTTAAATTGGACCGTAAGAACGAAAAAAGGAATTTCAAGGATACTTTCTTTAAAAAAGTTTTTGAATTAAATAATATATCGCTTACTTTTGAACAAACACTTTAACTTTCTACCAAATTAATTAAATTTAAACCAAAAATATGAATTACAATCGAAAAAGTTATTTTTCATTACAACAGTTCAATTTTAAACTAAAACAATCTATTTTCCACCAAAAATAGAAGAGGTCAATTTGCCACATATAACCATGTCAAAAATCCTCTTTTTGTATGCAGGGCCCCTAAAACTACCCTTACAATACTCGTACCTGAAACGTTAACAATTACAAGTTTGATGGTCGAAATTTCAAAATATAAAATCGTCGAAAATTCTCTTTTTTTGTCTCACGAATTATTATGATGTATTAATGACTTATGAACAGACTATTCAACCCCAAAAACAGTTTCTTGAAAAAAAACGATTAATTTTTATCCTAAAAAACAATTATTTTTATAAAGTAGTTTTTTTAGTCCCAGACGTAAATTGTATACTGAAGAAACAATTTCTCAAAAAATACTACCATATTTTTTACAAAAAGGTGAATTCTTTAAGAAATTTCAATACTACATTTTTTTACAAATAAGAAGAATTATTAGCTGAAGTAATGAAATGTTTACTTCAAAAAATTAATTGATAATAAACATGTGAGTTTTTAACACAATATTTTAGTTTTCAGCCAAATAGTTCAATTATAAAACAAAAAGATGAATTTTCAACCAAATAGTTGAATTTCAAACCTAAAAAAAAACAATTTTCAAGAAAACAGTTAATCTTTAAAATAAAACTGAATAGTTCAATTTTGAACAACAACAAAAAAACAATGAGTTTTAAAGGATTTGGTTGACCTTTTCATCCATCATTTTTCAATTATAATTTTTTGCCTTCAATGTGCCGAAAAGTGACGTAGTTTTAAAGTCTAGTTTTTAATTGTAAATCGTTTTCATGCTCATTAAGCATATAATTATTTATGAAAATATATATTTATTTTCAGTCTTAAATAAAAAGTAATTACATTTTGAACCGAAGAGTTAGAATTTTAACTGAGTAAATTTATTAATCACTTAAAAATACAATTTAAAAAGAAAAAAATTCAAAAAAGTATATGGATTTTTTAACAAAATACATAAATAGGTTGATTACATATCATATGTAATACAAAAATTAAAAAGTAAAGTTCAAAAATAATATGATGTATTTAACTATATAGCGTGAGACGCAGCGTCATTTATTCAAATTTCTATTATGCTATGGATAGCTATACATTATAATGTAGCCTATGGATCTTGAGAACGGATCAGGTATCGAATGCGTATCTATGATACTAATATCGGGACAGAAAGTCCTGACACGTGGGAAAAAGTAGCTCTATCTCAGTGAAAAAAAATCGCACTGAGTTCGCATTCAGGAAAGTTGATTCGAAATCGTTCTACCTGTTAAATCACGTTTCTCGTATCTCGATGAAACATTTTTTGTTCTTGTAAGAGCAACAAATGTGGAGAAAAATACTGTTTTTAAAGCTTAGATTTTGAAAGTCAACTTTCAGCTGTTCCTCAAGTCGTAAAACTGTCCGAAAAAAAATTGAAAAAATTCGAGTGGATTAGCTGTCAATTTGCAAATGGAACCCAACTTTAAAAATTAAAACATAATAAAAATTGTGGTCACCAGAATTGTTAATACAAGAAAAAATTATCTCCGGCTTGAATAGAGATATCGAGACGAATCAAGACTTAAAAGAAAGTGTTTAGTATACTAACAAAGCTGGGACCAGTAAAAAGCCGATAAAATTGTATATTTAGCTGTAAATTGAGTTCGCATAATTTGGTCCTTAATGAGCTATGCTAAAGTCTCTTGAGGTTATAGTATACAGGGAAAAAGGTTGAAGGGTGTACATTGCCTGGCCGCTCGTGGCCGCTCGGAAACTTGAAAAAAGGGGTTTCTTCTGTACGGTTCCATGTAGAGCGTAGGCTATTTGTCGATGATTAGATCTGGCATTGTGGTATATTATATATCAGGAGTTTCGACATCCACAGGTGCTGCGCGCCCCAGGATCGCCCGGCATTCTTCAATATATACGATTTTTGTTTGACGGGAAACTGAGAGAAAAGTCTATGACACCTAAAAAAAATTCCCATTTGGAAGGGCACAGTTCCTGATAGTCTATCATCGGCACGTGCACCGTCAGGCAGTCTTTAACTCAGCGTTTTGTAACTGCAAATATTGGATTTGGCTCTATAACAAGGGAAAATTACATTCGCGATCATGTAAGAGACTTTTCCAATGAGCTGTATAATCTGTAACCCAACATTGCAAGAACGATTGCATATATTGATGGTACATAAGCTGATATTCCACAAAGTAGCAACTTTCGTGTTTTACGTCAATCCTATATCGTGCACAAGCATAAATATCTCTTAAAACCGGCCCTAGTCGTTGCTCCTGATGGTTGTATTCTCGAAATTCAAGGTCCATACTTTTCTGATTCGCGTAATAATGACGCAGAAATTCTGAGAAACAAGTTCGAAAGGGTTGTGGACGGTTTGAGAGCATGGTTTCAGGAAAAAGATATTTTCGTATTGGACAGAGGATACCGAGATGCTTTAGCAATGCTCAGAGATCGTGAAATATCAGTTATAATCCCTTCGCTACTTTGACCAGGTCAGCGTCAATTCAGCACTGAAGATGCAAATGCATCACGATTGGGCACAAAAACGCGATGGATAGTGGAAGCTAGGAACGGCCATCTAAAATTAATTTTCCAATTCTTCAGTGGAACCTTTGTGATGCCGCACGTTCCAAATCTTCGACATTTCTATGGAAAAGGTGGGACATTGATAAACCGCTATCATGGACTTATTCTTATGCAGGATGCGAATGCGGAGATGGCTCGAGCAATGCTAAAAAAAGCACAAGAAATTAACATATTGCAAGCTCCAGTAGAAGCAGACAAACTGCATAGAAGAAATGGTCAGTGGATTCGGTTGGATCAAAATCAGATCATTGGCTTTCCACGTTTTACCGTCCAGGATATGCGCGATATCACTTTCGATGAGTATCAAGTCCAATTAACCCCATCCTACATCCAAGATGGACTACAAATAGAAGACAGAGAAGGAGAAGTGTTTCAATTGAATACGTATAGGGGCGATCCCGGTATAATAAGAGTCCGCGTTTTTTCACGTTTCCGTAACGCTTCAAAACATCAACTATTTTGTTAATCAATGTATTAATAAAAAAATCTGTGTTGCTTTAATCCGTTTAAAATATCGATTTCCTTGTTTCAATAATTAGGGGATGACTAGATGTCCCTTAAAATAAATTCTAAAGCAAATACTGCAAAAAAACGCTAGCTGTATATGTTTTAAAGTGATTTTGTTGATTAATGTATTAATACAAAAATCTTTGATGCTATATCCCGTTTAAAATATCGATTTCTTTGTTTTAATAATTAAGGGATGATAAAACTACTTAAAAAAAATGTTTAAATGCAAGTCCTCCTAAAAGATACTTCCTATATGTAAGTTTTAAAGTGATATTGTAGGCCTGATTACTAAGAAATCATGATTTCTATACTTGGATGTTTAAAGTATGAAAACACCCCCATAACATTCTGTATACTCAAAAAAACGTTAATCTTTCTATATCTTGGATATGAACCTTTTGTTTCGGTAAGACTGATAGTTATAATGTGAGACTTGTGGCAAATTTAACAAAGAAAATCTATTAAAATATATGTAAAAATTGAAACTTTGATTATTTTTTGTTTAAAAAACTGTCAATTATTCTTTCTTTTCTTTCGGATTATTGCTTTGCAGGTTCGAAAATACGAAAAAACTTAGATTCATGATTTTTCATAAAAAACCACTTACTGTACATTTGGTGCGGGGTCCTTTGTAGATGTTTTTGAGTGCATAATTTCTTTCTAATCATCGTCAGTCGTATTTTGCATGGTTTACCCGTAAAATGAAATTTTTGATTTTTCATTATTTTTTATGTTGTTTAAGTTTGGGAGCGCCACTGTGCCAGTATGGTAGTCGGTCGCATTTTATTTCGCTCTTCAAACTTTTGATTGTTTGTACTGGTAATTCTTGCGCGATGTGTTTCTAGTGATTCAACGGTCACAGCTGCAAAATAAAGGAGTTAATTTTTGATGCGTATTTACTTTTGTCCAAATGACTTTGAATATGGCTGAGGACAAATTCTAGCTGTTGATGCAAAGATTCGGAAATTTTGAAACCTCTTTTTCATCTCTGCATAATAAAGTTGGCCAGCCCACACTCGAAAATAAGGTACTCAAAAACGAGCAAGAAAAATTAAAATCCATTATCTTGGAGCAGGACCGAAAAATAGAGGCTATGGACCGAACACTCAGAAATAACAATTTGATCGTGTTTGGAGTTACTGAGGAGGACGACGAAAATCAGGAGAGCGTAATTTGTGGGATTTTAGATCTCATCACAACATTGATCTTTAAATAGAACAAATCGATTCGGTTAGACGTCCAGGTGGTAAAAAGCGAGAGATGTCCTATAGGCCTCGTCCTATCTTAATCCAGATTCGCTCATTCAAAGATAAAAAGCTATATATTGGTCCACTTAAAGAAACTTCGTGGTACTGAAATCATTATTTCCGAAGATTATACAAAAAAGTCCAGAAGGAAAGAAAGACTCTACTTCCATATTTAAAAAGAGCAAGAGGGTGTGGCCTCAAAATTTCTTTCAGTTACAATCTTCTTTATGCGGAGGGCAAAAGATACAATTGCACGGATTTGCATTTGCTGGAGAATATGATTCGGGATGCGGAAGGAATCAGAGATCGAGATAATCCAACGGGAAGAGAGACCTCTGGATGTAATTTCAAGCGTAAGGCCTCGGAATTCCTTCCCACTAACCTTAGCAGTCAGACGGATGTGTTCCCTCCTCTCATTCGGTGCAATCTGAACGGACGTCAAAAAAAAAAGAATTCAAAAAAACTAAGGAACATGGACTCTGATGGACTAATCGTAAATACGTTTACGTAAGATTTCTAAATTCTAGCATTACTTTAGATAATTTTGATGTGATAGGTACCGTCGAAACCTGGCTGACTCAGGTACCAAAAAATATTCATGTAACGCATAACAGTCATTATTTTTTTTTCTAATGCTATTAAAGAAAAGTCAAGAGGTAGGGCAAGTGGTAGTCTCGCCCTTTTTATAAACAAGTCCTATTTAAATTGCGAGCTGATTGGAAGCTTCTAATGTATCCCCTAAGGGTTTACGTTTTTCTTTCACCTTCTTCCTATTCCTTAACACTCCTCCCACACCCTTTTTGGTGGTGGGAGGGGGACCTACAGTTTAAGGTGGGTTCCGAGCCACCAAGCGCAACAGCCTAAAGTACTTAGAGAACCTTTTTCTCTAGAAGTACCGGTCCCACGACATTCTGGAGATGAGAAACTCCCTTGCTAGGCTAGTGTTCACCGCATGGGCCACCGAGGGTTTTCCAGAGTGCGAGGCGGCAATCGAACCCGCAAGCCGACGAATTTCATTTTTGAATTTGTGATTTTAAGCCAATGTTTGATATCGACGTTATTTTAGAATTATTTGAAGAAACCTTAAGCGCATTATCAGATAAATTTAATAACGTTGCTGCATTATTTATGGCGATTTTAATTGTAGGGTAGGGTGTTTGGGTCAAGGCCCTCCTGAGATGTTTACTCACACTGATTTTTGTGTTAATCGTGATGGCCAAGATGTTGTACACAACAGGAGGGGACAGAGGCTGATCGAGACAATGGAACATAAGGAATTCTATTTACTAAACGGTAGATGGCAGAGCGACAATCCTGCAAAATTCACATTCGCGAATGCATGGGGAAAAAGCATAATTGATCTTGTTTGGTGCAATTCTGAGGTGCTAAGTTTAATGAGTGACCTGAGGGTGGATTACTCGGTACCCCTATATCATTTTTCTGTCTCGGTGTCCTCCTGTTATCTTCCTGCTTCGATTAGTCAAGCTGGCGTTTCGAAAGTAAACAAAATAAGTCATCGTCCTACCTCAAGTAGGA
Organism: Druon quercuslanigerum; assembly: GCA_010014905.2. Taxonomy (NCBI): domain Eukaryota; kingdom Metazoa; phylum Arthropoda; class Insecta; order Hymenoptera; family Cynipidae; genus Druon; species Druon quercuslanigerum. The sequence goes on from JAAAKG020147060.1 coordinate 7,292, forward strand.
TGATAGCAAGCAGGAAAGGTTTTCGAGTGAGCTCTATTTATCAAATAAGCTTAAAGTTAATTTTGACAAAATCGATATCGACTGTTCAAGCTCGAATCTTACGAAGGCAATTATTGATAGTGCGAGATTAACTGATGTGTATAAAGAGAGAAAAAATCTTTTTGGCCAACATAAGCTTGTCTGCTGGTTCGATAGTGATTGTCAGCAGGCTAAAATTGTATTACACAGTGCTTAAAAACATTCAAGCAGGGCTAACTTTTCCGACGAGACTAAATCAAATTATATCAAAGCTAAAAAATCGTACCAAGTTCTAATCAAACTTAAAAAATTGAATTTTGAAAATGGTATTTTTGCGGGCCTTGAGGGGACGGAAAATCAAATCAAATGTCCTCACCACAGAAAATTGGGAAAATTTTATCCGCTCTACACTCCCGCAGAGACGCCTGTAATCATCCTTATTTACGGATGTTCGACATCTGCTATTAGATAGTAGCATTACAACAAACGAAATTATGCTGTCAATAAACAAAACAAAATCCTAATCCTAATTGGCTCTTGTATCTTGAGTCACTTTTTAATCAAATATTTGAAAATAAATACTTGCCACTTGATTTGACAAAAGCTTTAACACATATGCTTCATAAAAAACAGGATCTCTCTGACCTCAATAACTTTAGACCGATAGCTCTCCTAAACTCCGTTTAACAAATTTTTACTCAGATTTTACTAGCCAGATTAGAGGAATGGAAGTCTTTCTGCCACATTATCCCGGAAGCGCAAGCGGGTTTTCGCCGGAACAGAGGTTGTGTCGATAATATTTTTAATTTGGCCGTAATGTCACAGATATATTTACAAAAAAAAAGACACTTCTATGTCATAGTAATCGATTTTTCAAGGGCGTTTTCTTCTGTCAATCATGCGCTCATTTGTACAAAACTCCATGATTTAGGCGGTAGCTCGAAAATAATTAAGATACTGAAAAGTCTATATGAGAGAGCATCAACTCGTGTAAGGGTTGACGATAGACTCTCAGATGAGTTACCTATTATGGAAGAAGTCCTGCAGGGTGAAATTTTTAGTCCCATAATATTTAACTTCTTAATCTCTGACATTGAGATTTTCCTTAGAGGAAAAGGTTTGGTCGGCCTTAGAATTTTGAATGACGAAGATATTATGGTTTTAATTTATTCAGACGATTTAGTTGTTCTAGCCGAATCCAAGATTGATGCTATGAGAAAGATCAATTCCCTGAAGGAATATTACAATTTAAATAAATTAACGGTCAATAAAGACAAAACTAAGTATACTATTTTCAAAAAAGGCCGAATTGGTGAAAAACTCCTTGGTTTAAAATATTATGGTAGCTATCTGGAGTTTATTTCTTGTTTTGATTATCTTGGTACGATTCTCTCTAGATCAGGACTGTTCTGTTTGGTTCCTACTGGCTTTCTAATATTGAAATACAAGACGCACTTATGAAGAGTACCTTATTATATGCGGCTCGTATTATTGATTTGATCTACTTAGAAGTGTTCGAAAAGGCACAGGTTCGTTTCTTCAAGAATATTTTCCTTTTGCCAAGAAACACACCGGTCTTTGTGGTGAGATTAGAATTGGGCTTAACCTGTGTGTCTGGTCAAATTATAAAAATAGCGTTGAACTGGGCGGCACGTGTCTTCGATATGGATGATTCGCGTTACCCCAAAATCTGTATGCAAAAATTGGTTCAATCCGCACAAAGCAATAACTTCAAAAATAATTGGCTGGGTCAGCTTATAAGATGCCTGGAAGGTGCGGGTATGAATCAAAATTTAACTGAACCAAATGGCTTCAACCGTAAAGGTCAAATTGGGAACATAGGTGACAAATATAACAAATACATGTTTGCTTAAGACTTGATAAGAGTGGAAAATAGCAACTATAGCCTAATTTATAAACAGATTTCTTACAATGATTCGCAATCTCAACAATATCTGTTATCAAAAGCTTCGTTTCATTTTAAACGCATTTTTATTAAACTTAGGACATCTCCCAAATTCATCATTAAGCTGATCTCAAAACCTGGTACTACTGTAATTGACCCGCAGCAAATATTCCAATTATGTAATCTGGGTGAAAAGGAAGATCTCCTACACGTTAAAGATCACAGCTTATGTAATTTACATTCCATCAATGGAGAAAACCTACATCTTTTATTATCTAATACTAGTCCAGCGACTCTCCGTACAATATATAATTTTAAAAAGACTTTTTTGAAAATTAGATTGTTCTTCTTATTTAAATGATCTTGGACATCCGTAGAGCGTGAACAGTAATAACCGAATTTTTGTTCATGTTCCTCTAACTCCTAGTTTAGGTGTATATATATACATATATTTCTTTTATTTAGTTAATATTGGCTATCCCTTGCCATTGAACTTCGTATTCTCAAAGGCAATAAAGATACATACATACATACATTTCCATCCAATGGAAACAATTTCAAATTGGTAGATAATTTTAATTTTACATAGAACAGTATTAATATTAATATTCTATCAACTATTCCGCATTTTAAAGAAATTAAAGAACATGGGGAATTTAATGATTTGAATGTGTCGCACGATTAATTCTTCTACATATGCAATATCAGAATATTAATTTCGTTATTAATACCATTACACCAGATATATTTTATACTTATATTTCATTACATTATAATATAATAAATAGAATTAATATAATGTATAATTAACTATATATGGTATTATAATTATAATAATATTACATTAACAGATATTGATATCACAACTAATAATAATTAGCTGTAAATGATTGTGCTAGAATTTTAAGCGTTTGAAGTGGAATTTATCTATTAAACCGAAAAAATTTAAAATGGCCTTTCAACCTTAGAAAATTTATTATTAACAACTATTTGGAATAAAACATTTAAAAATTATAAGTACTAATAAGTACAAAATTTTGTATTAATGCTTTTTAAAATTGCTACCAATTTTAAATCTTAAAAATCGAAGGCCCCAGTAGTCCTGAAAAAAGTATAATATAACCAAATTCTAGGAAGGTATAGTTTGTAATTGTTTAATTCCAAATGGTTCTCATAAACAAATTTTCTAATTTCGAAAGTCCGGAGGCTATTTAAATTTTTTCGGTTTAATAGATAAATTCGACTTCAAACGCTTAAAAACTCCAGCACAATCATTTACAGCTAATTAATATTAATATTAATATAATTATAATATCGAAGAAAATATTG
>JAAAKG020147061.1:6161-60235 GCA_010014905.2 Druon quercuslanigerum
AATTCATTTTTATATAAAAAGGTAGAACTGTAAATTATTCAATTTTTCAATTTGGAAGATTTGTAAATGGCAATTCTGCAATGTCGAAGATTTATAATTGAAAACTGTTGAATTTTAAAGATGTATAAATAAAAATGCTTAAATTTGGATGATTTTTGAAATCAAAAATCAAGTTTTTAATTCGAAATCTACCAAACTAAAAAAAAAATTCGAAATAAAAATAATTGAGATGACAGCATTTTTAATGGTTTTAGAATAAAAAACTTTTCAATTTTAAAAGTATTACAATTCAGAGTTACTGAAAATTCTTAAGTTTTGAAAAAAAAGAATCACACATTAAATTTTGATAATTTTTTTTTAAACGTGTATGTAATTGGGATTTTTTTTGTGTACAGTTCATTTTGAAGATTTGAAATTAAAAACTCTTAAATTAATTGTAGAACTTAAATTTTAATTAAATTTGTATATTTTAATTGTAAAAATCAAAAGTTGCAAAATTTTCAACTGTATATTTTGTCAAAATTAAAATCTGTTCAATTTTAAAGAACACTATAAGAGTTAATTCATTAGGGATCAGTTAATTAATTAATGACTAATTAATAAGAATTTATTGATTATTTAATTAATAAGAATTAGTTCTACATTTTTGCAGATTTACAATTGAAAATTCTTCAATTTTAAATATTTTGAGTTTAAAATTCTTCATTTTTAAAGGTTTATAAATACAAATCAAAAGTGAAGAATTTTCAATTATAAATTTTCCAAATTGATTTGAAATTTTTAATTGTAACTTTCCAAAATTAAAAACACTTCAATTTTAAAGATTCAAAGTTGTACAATGTAGAACCTTCAGGCTAACACTTAAATTTTAAAGGTTGTACAAGCAAAGGTTCTTAAATTTGAATTATTTTGAAAATCAAAATTCAATTGGCTCTGATATAGAATTTAAACTTAAGTTTTCAATTCTCAATCTTTCAAATTGAAGAATTTTTTTACTTAGATCATCAAAATTTCAGAATTTTTAATGATAAAGTTTGAAACTTGCATAATTTTAATTGTAAATTTTCAAAATTAAAAACATTTTGCAATTGAAGACTCTTCAATAATTAATTTGTATAATAGAAAATGATGTAATTTTGATTTTTGTTGTCTGAATAGTTTAAGTTTGAAGGTCCATAATGAAAAATTCTTCAAATCTGATGATTTTCAAATGAAAATCTTACAACTTTCACAATTGGCAATTTAAAATTCTTTAATTTTACACATTTACAATTGAAGATTAATGTAATTTTTAATGTTTTTCTTCTTCTTTTATTTATTCACTTACTTTTGAAATTTTTCAATTTTAACGACTTGCAATTTAAAATTCTCTAATTGTGCAGATTTACAATTGAAAAATCTTCAATATTGAATGTGTATAATATAATAAAATGCAATTTTGAATGCCTTTTTGGAAATAAACCAATTTTGTATTGCGAACAGTTAAAATGACTGGAAATATAATAACATACTACATTGACAAAGTAATAGTAGCTGTGACTAGTTTTTTTTTTAACATCCCCAACACTGCATCTCTATAAAAATTAATAAATAACTTAAAAAAAGAACCATAAGAATCTAAGACAATTTTTTATCCCGTATATTTTTATAATAAAAAATTAGTGTCCTTGTAAAAAAGAGAATTATTCATTGATTTTAGAAATGAATTTCCATATAATCAGAAAATACCGAGCGTGTGTCACATATCTGTAAACATTTCTGTAATACATCCCATAATACTTTCACTTCCAACCTTGCATAACATCATTAATCCAACCTCTTAAGTCGCCGGATTTGGAAGCTGTGGGTAGTTATTAGAAAGATTAACGTGGACCAATCAACATCTCATCACCTGCAAATTATGGATTATTGTTGACAAGAACTTCAATTATGAGTGCTTTAACTTATATTCTGGTAATAGTTCATATTTTTACATTCTCGTAAGACAATTATGCAAAATTCTGATAACTATATTTCAAAAATGTATTGTTTGTTTTTCAAATTTTTTATTAAATACTGTAAACAATTATTCCATTTACTCTTAGGTGAAGCCGGGTGAAGTGTTAATCAGTTGAATTAATTTCCTTTAAATTATTTATCAAAATTAAAATAGAACTATTTGCTTGGATTAAAAAAGGCAATTCTTCTATCTCGTCAACTCAAATAATTTATTGATATTAAATCTGTTTTTTTTTTTAAATTTTAGGTAACTTGTTTACTGTTACAACATACAGAAGTCTTGGCACTACCAATTTGGAATCTTGTTCATGACGTAATACAATGGAACCTGGTTGGCATACCAATAATTCACGAGGTAAATAAAATTCATTAAAAATATTAATTAATATTAAAACTAAAAACAAAATCCATTAAGGGAGTATTCATTTATTACGTAAATGCATTTTCGGGGAGGGGAGCAGTCCAAAGTATATCCTCACATAGTGTTCTAAAGAGTTTAAATGCGCAGAGAAATTTTATTAGGATTTAAAAAATGTTATTATCTATCTTTATTAATAATACTTAGATTACTTAAATTTGGCGGAAAAATGTCAAAGTAATAGAAAATATATTATTCGGATTCAACAGTGCCTTTTTGAGGGTTGCTACAATATCCCAATTTCTCAATTCTTCTAAGTATAAAACCAACCATATACCTAGAAGATTAATAATGCTAATGCAAAAAATGTTTTTTCATAATACTTTTTTAATTCTTTTTATTTGTATTTTCAAAATATATTTAGTTGAATTTTAAACACAAAAGATGATTTTTCTGCTAAAAAAGACTCATTTTCCACAAACTACATAAATTTTTATCTAAAGAAGATCAATTTTAAACCAAAATTAGAAGAGTTAAAATATCAAAAAAATACAATTTCAACAAAAAAACCAATAATTAAAAAAAAAATTTTTTTAAAGAAATATTTTTTAACCAAGAATAGAAGAATTAAATTTTTAGATAGAACAATACATTTTAAACCCAAAAGATGAATTTTCTACCCGAGAAGACACAGTTTCAATAAAATATATAAATTTTCAACTAAGAAAGATAAATTTACAAACAAAATATAGAATAGTTTAATTTTTCGCTCGAAATGTAAATTTTAAATAAAAAAAAAAACATTTTTTTGCAAAATTAATTAATTTTCAACTCAAAATATGAATTTTTGACCAAATAGTGGAATTTTCAACCCCAAAGATAAGTTTTATATTAAAAAAAGACGAATTTTCAACTAATTGGCTGTTTTCAACCAAATAAATGAATTCTTAACAAAAAAATGGAATCGTTTAATTTTCTACAAAACAGAAAATTAAAAAAAAAGATTACACTTTAATTCATTAACTTTCAATTAAAAGACAAATTGTTTTTTAACTAAATAGATGAATTTGCAACTAAAGGATACATTTTCTACCAACAATAAAATAGTTAAATTTTCAAAAGTAAAATAAAATTTTCAACAAAAATGAAACGAATTTTCAACAAAACAGTCAAATTTTCTATCAAAATAATGAATTTTTAACCAAAAAGAAAAATTTCCAACAAATGTACTCTTTTACGAAAAAGCACGAATTTTCAAAAAATAATTTAATTTTCACCTAAAGCAGATAAATTTTGAACTAAAAACACAATAGTTAAATCTTTAGTAAAAAATTAATTTTCAATTAAATGAAAGTAAATTTTTAACGAAATAGTGTAATTTTTGACCAAGAAGATGAAAAAATGAAACATTTACATTTTCAGTTAAAAAAATTAATTCTAAATAAGAAGAAACTAATTTTCAACGAAAATGATGAATTTTCAATCAATAAGATAAATTTCATACCAAATTAGATGAATTTGAAACAAATTACAAGAATTTGCAACAATATATTTGAATTTTTAAAGCAATTATAAACCGAAAAGATACAGTAGTCATCAAGAAGATTAAATATTCTCTCACAGAAATCGAATTTTCAATAAAATATAGGAAGTTTAAAACAAATATATTTGAATTTTCGTTTTTAGAAGATAAATTTTGAACCGAAGATGTACGAGTTAAATTTTCAGTTAAAACAATTAAGTCTTAACTAGAAAACACAATGTTCAACAGAATAATTAATTTTTCAAACAAAAAGTTTTCCAATAAAATGACCGCTCATCAACCAAATAAATAATTTTTGTATAAAGTAGTTGCTCTTCGAACTAAACATTTAAATTTTTAAACAAAGAAGATACATTTGTAACGAAAAACATGATATTTGATTTAACAAAATATTTTGAATCCTCAACCAAAACAGATTAATTTTCAACTAAATATCTGCGATTTTGAAGCATAATAAGAAAACTAACTTCAAATTTAATTTATCGAAAATTCCCCAAATTTGTCAGGTTTTCCCTGACATTATCTGACTTTGCGGAATTAAATGTTTTTGTACAAATATATGTTTTAGTTATGATATACACATATTACAACAACAAAAATTAATGCCTGTTTTGGCTGTTTAAATTACTTTTTATACTATTATACAAATTATACGATTATTTTTTTATTTCTTTTTTATGCTGTGATAAACCCAATAATAAATAAATAAACCCAATAATTTGGTAATGTAAACAGAAATAATATCGTGAAAATTCCCTACTAAGTTCGGCAAGTTTTTAAGAGCTGAGGAAATTTTTCCGGAGATAATTTCGCGAAAGTTTTCGAACAACTTTCGTAAATTTTTTGGTTATTTTGGAAATTTTTCACAAAAAAGCTTCGATTAACAAAATATAAAGCATTTTTCAAACATGGGAATTGTTGATATACCAACATTTAAATGTAGTGTTTAATGCAATAATACTTTATAATAATTTAATATAATATTATTTTGAAACCAATATCTTTTTCTTCCAAAAAATGTTAATAACATATTATTATACTTATTTTATCGAAAAAACTACGAATAATGGGCAAGAATTCCCTATTTTATTTCCGATTATTTCTGAATTTTTACTCGTAAAATGATGGTAAAGAGTGAGAAAATTCCAAAAATGCTACAGGGTTTCCTTAGTTTCTAACTCAATTTAAAAAATTCTGTAAACAGTACAATTATTACCTGCAAAGACGATAATTTTTTTTTTACGATTATATTTCTATTATATATTATATTTCGGGTTACTTGTCACATTATGTTGGAGAAATTTCTTAAAGAATAGGAAAATTCCCAAAATTTTATATTGTTTCTTTATTCTGCAAGTATTTGCGAACATTACTATACATAATTGAAATATTACCCTGTAAACGATTAATTTTCCTAAATAATGGAAAAATTACCAATTTTTTGGGAAAATAAATTTTTATGCCCAAAGTAAGCAATTTTACCTGCTCTATTGTTGTGAATATTATCAAAAATTTTGCCTATTATACACGGAAAAAATTGTTTTTGGATCAAGTAAATTTTACTTGGTTCAAGTCAATCGCGTAGTATCGCGTAGTTTATTCATTTCAAAAATATCGTTAGATAGTAAATTTAAAATAATTTAATTTTGAATTTGAATGCAAATTAAGATTAATTTGGCAAGGGGCTCGAAAAATTAGGAAGCTGCTTTAAAAATATTCAGTATTTAATGCTTTTTCGGAATTTTCAAATCTTGCAGGATTTGAAATTGACTTTATTATTCAGTGAAATAGTTACATTTCGAACATGTGTCAGTATTCAATAAATAATTTTGAAATTTTCATTTTGATATTTTTAATTATGATATTGTGTTACAAATTTAAAAAGTTTTTTTCAGTTATGTAGACTTTAAATTAAAGCCTATCATTTTTAAGATATCTAATGAATAAAAATTTTTCATTTAACTTTCCCATTTTTTGATAAGAATTTTTACTGTTTCATTTTGATTCTGCTATATTTTCATTCTTCTAAATATAAAAGTCTTAATTTTGAACAAAAGAATTACAACTTTTATTTTTTAGAGTTTACAAGCTGGGAATTAAACATTTTAAAAACTATATAGCCTATGCTATAGCGTCCCTGCATTTAAATTTGGAAATTTACAATTTGGATGTTTGCAATTAAAAATTTTTGACTATTAACTGGCAGTTACTATTTCAGATAGCAAGTAGGAATATAAAATTAAAAGTTATGAAAAAAAATTCCTACCGAATAAAGAAATTAGTTTTTAACGAAGGAAAAATTAACTTTTTGGATTCGGCTATATTAAATCTTTTTAAAGTTAAAAAATCTGTTACCTGAAACTTATTTAGTTGAAATTAGAATAAAACATGACCATTTTATATTTTCAAAACTAATTTTTTTTCTTATAACTTTCATGAATTTGTCAATTTTTGTGATTTTCAAGAAGCTATTATCGAATATGAAAATTGCGTCTAAACAAAATACAATTATGTCTTTCTACTTTAATTTATATTAGATAAGGTTCAGTTAATACAATTTTTAACTCTTTAAAAATCTATTTTAATCTAGCTGAATTCAATAAAGTAATTTTTTCTTTATTGAAAAAGAATTCCTGTATTTAGCAGAAATATGTATAATTTTTTTTTAATTCAGATGCTTTTTTGTTACCTTGAACACTACACAAAAATAATTTTAGGATGGCCGTTTTAAACGGGGAAAAAATTTTCAATCATTTTCCGATTCACAGAAATGTTTCAGGTTAAAAAAAAATTCTAAATGGTTTAATTTTAAGTAGATTAATAAATTCAAATTATTAGCAAAAAATTAGAGACGCAGCACATTTATAACCTTTTAATAATTGCAGGCATGGAATGATTTTTGAGTCTTGCATAATTATTTAAAAATTAAAAACACTTTTTATCACATCTATTTAAAAAATTTATATTCTTACCACCAAAAAATTACCGACGCAATATATTTATAAGTTTTTTATAGTTAATAATTAAAACTGATTATGTGCACCAATATTTTGAATTTTATAAATATTATTGAATCTGAAAATAATTGTATTTCAAAATAAAATAATTAAAAAGACTTATCACTACGAAACAAATTCATTCTGCGAACAGAATGTATTCGCGGCGAAGAGAACCAAATTCATACTGCGTAAAGTCAATCTTTTTCAATCTTTTTCTATCTATTTTTTAATCTAAATTCGCGTCTATCCTTTTCAATCTCCTCTTCTCTATCTCATCATCGCTACCACATCTATAAACATCTATTTTTTCCATCTCTTTGTCAATATAAATTTACATCAATCTTTTTTAATCTTCTCTATCTATATCTATAAAAGGTTTTCACAGAAAACTACCTTATAGTTTTCTGAACGATTTCTGCACGGAAAGTTTATATTTGCTCAAACTACGCTCGATAAACGAAGCGATCGAAGATTATAAGGAATTAAATTCGGAATGGCCTAGAAAACAATTTTTTATTTTGTTAGAAATAATGATACACACTTTTCGCTCATATCCTCGTTCTAAGAATACTTTGGAGAATATTGTCTCTAAATTTAATAAAAAAATTCCAAAAACTGTAGATGTGACGACGTGCGAGAAACCAAAAATTAATTGCAAATCGTCTACATAAAAAACATCATTATCATGGTTATCTAGAAAAATATAAAAGATTAAACTTTTTTTCTAGAGGAAAAAAGATGCGCCATCTAATTTCCTATAAGAATGCATTCTTTAAAAATCAAATTTTCAAATTTCGATTTTTAGTTTCCAGGGGCCAACCTCCCTTCAACTTTACCGAGTTATATCCCGTTCTGGAATCGGGGTGCTCAATTCTTTTATCAGGGGTCCAAGAATAGAATGTCATAAAACCTAATCCATTTTGTATTTTCCAGGTTATTTATTTATATTATATATTTATTCATTTACATTTTCTTCACTTACATTTAATTAATAATATTTATAAACCAAATGATTTTGAAGGTGAATCTGAAAATGTATCTGTATATGCAATATCGAAAAAAATTTATTTGTGATTTTTATCTCTTTTCGGTAGTCCTAGCTGCGGTCCTAGCTGATGAACTATCTGACATAGAGGTTGTTATGATGTTTAAAAAATCGTCAGCAATTTTGAACTTTTGTGACGATTCCTGGCATTTTTTCTTTAGTAGGGATAAATACTTAAAATCCTTTAAATAACCATGAAAACATCCTATGAACCCCATTTACATTTTAAAAAAAACTTTGTTTAAATCCTTTGAAGTCTTGGCAAATCTTTTGAAACCTCTTTAAGTTCCTTCAAAACTTCGAAATCTCATTAAAATCCCCTGATATCCTTTAAAATTCGTGAAAAAACTTTGGTTCCATATGATATTCTTTAAAATTCTTTAAAATTCCGTGAGTTTTTTTTAAATTTTAAGAAATCCAATAAAATCCGTGAATATACTTTAAAATTTTTATAAATCTTGCAAGCTCGTCTGAAGTCTCGTGAAATCCTCGAAATAACCCCGTTATATATCTTAAAATCCGTTAAAATCTTTCTAAAATTTTTTGAAATATTTTGAAATCGTTTCAAATCTTTTGAATCTTTTAAAATCTTCTAAAATTGTCTAAGTTCGTGAAAATACTTCGGTCCCACATGAAATCTTGTAAAATCATTTGAAATCCTATGAAATGAAAAATCGGTTCAGATCTTCGAAATCTTATTGAAATCGCCTAATATTATCCTTAAAATCCATTATTTTCCTTTAAAACCCGTCGAAATCCCTTTAAAACTTTTAAATCGGTTAAAATACTTGAAATTCCGTAAAATATCTCGAAATCTTACGAGATCCCTTGAAATCTTGAAATCCTTTAAAATTAATTGAAATCTTTAAAATCCGTTTAAAATTTCTTTCTGAAAAAAAATTTCTTTCTCCAAAATCTTTAGACCTTTTAAATCCCTTAACATTCCGCGGCTTAACTTAAAATATTTTAAAATATTTTTAAATCTCTTAAAATCCCTTAATATGCTACGGTATCTCTGGAAATTCTTTAAAATCCAGTAAAACTTCTGGCAATCTGATCAAGACTCTTTAAGTCCCTTAAAAGCGTGTAAAATCTCTTGAAAAATGGAGGTTCTCTCTAAAAGTGTATTTGTTCATTTCTTCAAACTCTTGAATTCCTTGAGATTTGATGCAATCCCTTAAAAGCTGTCGGAATCTCATTAAATATCTTATATGCCCTTGAAATCTGTTGAAATACTTACATATCACTGGAAATCTCTCAAGTCTTTCGAAATCCCTTGAAATCTAATTTCCGGTAAAAATTATTTAAATATTTTTTATGGGGGGATTTAAAAAATTTCAAAAATCATCCATGCGTAATTGCAGAACTACAATATTTGTTTCAGAAATCAAATTGGAATTTCGATCCAAGACTTGGAGAATATAGACGAGGAAAATACGTCCAGGAAAATGGACACTTAGGAAAGGACCTAATTGAACGAGTAGGCCAGGGAGTTGATGTCAAACCTCCTATTAGTCTTTCCAAACAATCTTATTGATTATTTTGTTAGTTATTAACCAATTAAATTTTTAGCTTCAACTAAAAAAATTATTATTTCGTACCACGAAAAATTAGATCTGCTTAAAACAGAAAATATTGTACAATAGTTGATAATTTGAATAAAAATTTGTAAGATACTATTTATTTTCCCTGACAATTTCAGATTTTTTTCAGATATAATTTTTAATGTTGTGGAGCCATTAAAATATTTCGCATTTTTTAAACAAACAACTGGGACTATGTATATAAATTCGCGGCTTTATTATAAATAATGGTTTTTTTTCAGTTTCTAGGGATTCAATTAATATATTGAATTTAGAAAGCTCTGGCAAATTGTATTACATGATTTTCTTAAATATATTAGCACCATGGATTAATTAAATAATAATAAAACAATTTAATTAATCATTTCGTGAATTTGTCTCTAAAGAATTTGAGCAATAATTCAAACCAATTTTTTATTTTATCTTCTTATATTCAGAATTTAATGCAACAAAATATAAGAGTTCTCGACCAAATAGTTGAATTTTAGACTAACAAATAAATTATCAACTAAATGGTTCAAAAATTTGAACTAAAATGTATGACTTTTCAACCAAATACGTAAATTTTCAACTAAAAAAGGCAATTTTTTAACCAACTAGTTGAGTTTATAACTAAAAAAATTAAATTTTAACCAAAAATAGAATAGTCAGATTCTCAGCAGAAAAAATTAATTTTCGACCAGTGATGCATTTTCAACAAAAACATAAAATTTTAAACAATACCATGAACAATACAATTAATTTCTACCGAAAGGACGTATTTGAAACAAAATTCATGAATTTCTAAACTAAAAAAGATCATTTGTAAACAGAGAATTGAACAGTTAAATTTTCAGATGAAACAAAATTTTTCAACCAAATAAAACCTATATTTCGAAAAAATAGTAAAATTGTTAAACGAACTGATGATTTTTCGATTAAAATGATGATTCTTTAACTGGAATAGTTTAACTTTATACCAGAAAGATGAATTTTCTACCAATAAGGCTAATTTTATTCCAAAGAAGACGATTTTTTAATTAAAATTATGAATCTTTCACTGGAATAGTTGCATTTTAAACGAAAAAGCTGGATTTGGAACTAAAATGATAAGTCTTTAACTAGAATAATTAAACTTTCAACCAAACAGATAAATTTTTAAACAAGATTTATACAAAAAAGAGGATTTATCCACTAAAAAAGATTATTTTTAAATACAAAATTGAATAGTTAAATTTTTAGTCAGAAAAGATAATGTTCAATCAAAGAGATGAATTTTTACCTATAATGGAGGAATAGCCAACTGGAATTACATTAACATTTTTTTTAATTATTTATATTTTAAATTATTATATATAATATACCACACAAAGACAACTTTTCAAAAAAAAAGTTGACTTGTCAACAAAAAACAACTAATTTTCAACAATAACGTTACATTTTTTATAAAATAGATTATTGTTTGAACAAATAGTGCAATTTTCAACCAAAAATATGAATTTTTTATCGAAAAGATGATATTTAAACAAAATACTTTAATTTTCAACCAAATAGTTGAATTTTCTACTCAAAAAAGTATGTTTTCAGCAACAAATATAGTTAAGTGTATAGTTAAAATATTAATGTTTTACCAAAAAAATTGTTACATTTTCAACCAAAGAGATAAATTTTCAACTAAAATGATGCATCTCTAACTAAAAAATAAATTTTGAACATAATAGTTCGACTTTCAACCAAGTAGTTGAATTTTTAACAACAACGAAATTAATTTCAAACGAAAAAATTAATTTTCTACTAAAGAAGGTAATTTGTCACAAAATATATTAATTTTGAACCATATAGTTAAATTCTCAAATAAAGATCTTTTTCATAAAATCATTTTCAAACAAAAAAGGAATTTCCAAGCAAGATTAATTTTTTACGAAAAAAGAAAAAAATGTACCAAAATACACGATTTTTCGACTAGAAAATATAAATTTACAATCAAAAATAAATTAGTAAAATTTACAGTTAAAAGGATTAATTTTCAACAAACAAAAAGTGTCAAGAAAATGGTTAAATTTTTAACTAAAGAGATGAATTTTGAATTACATACAATAGTACATCTCCAATAAAAAAATAAATTTTGAAGAATTTCTAACAAACAAAAAAATCAAATTAATTTCTACAAAGAAAATTAACTTTCTACCAAAGAAGAAACTGAAGACGTTGAACTTTCCGTAAAACAAATTAATTTAACAACAAAAACTAAATTTCAACAAAACAGCTCATTTTCTCAGAAAGAGATATGCATTTTCAAATAAAATGATGGATTTGTAAACAAAAAAATTGATTTTTAACAAAAGAGTTAAACATTCAACCAAGTAATTAAATTTTAATTGCAAAAAAGATTAATTTTGGGAAAAAGTAGTAGTTGGTATTTTAACTAAAAAATATTTGATTTTTTAATAAAAAATAGTTGAATTGTAGATTTTTCAGTCAGAGAGAGAAACAAAAATTGCAAGCAAACTATAAAATTTTCAAGCAAAGGCATGAAATTTCAACAAAGAGGTTAAATTTCCTAGCAAAAAGAACGAATTTTGAGCAAAATAAATTAATTTTCAACTAGGTATTAGAATGTTCTACTAAAAATAGAATAATTAAACTTTCAGTTAAAAAAATTTATTTAAACAAACAAAAAAACGAATTTTCAACAAAATAGTTCCACAGAGTAAAAATATAAAGCTACTTTTATAATTGAAGAATCATTGCGATTCAATTTCACATTTCAATTGAAAAATGTTAAGCACGCTTTCGAAAAAATTCTCTTGATTAAAAAAAAAAATCCCTGTCATGTCCAGGTTTTTTCGTTGTATAAAAATTCTCGAAAATGTCAGGTTATCCAGGTACGGTATCCCTGCTATTTTTAATTAATAATTTATTCACTCTTGTAGTTAATTGACTTCATTAAACTTTTTTTCATTATTGATCAAAACTTTAGTTAAACCAAACAAAAAAATTAATAGGAGTAAAGTTAATAAAATGTTATTTATGCTTGAAGAAGTTTTTTTTATTATGTTTCAGTAAAAGAAAAAATATAGAAAATCAGATCGCAGTAAAATCAGTAAAATATGGTGGGTATCATCAGAAGTCGTACTACTCCTGCCATCACTTTCGACTGTGACTTTCACTCGCCTTTACAGTCCGTTAGTCCCCCTTCTGCTTCTCATAAGAAACTGTGAAAGAAGACACGTAGGTGAAGTTTGCGAGATCTTTTTTAATACTTTATGGGAGACTATATTGATATGTGACACAGATTTCAAGAGTCTTTAGTTAAGTGAAGTTCCTCTCAACAATAGGTGACAAAATGACGAATCTTAAGCTCGTAAGTAACAAAATAATCCCACAAAAACTTGTAGAAAATTGTACAGATTGTCAAGAAACATCTACGTTCTATAGATTGAATTTAAACAAAAAGTTAAAGCCTCATTTATGTACGAAGCAAATTCTTCATTCTTGTTGACGAGCCCAAATGAAATTTTTAGAATAACTAATCTCTGTATTAATTAAAAATCTGTATCACGATATCAAGAAATAAAAGGTTTTTAAAAACTTCAAATTTTCAATGCCAAAAATCAGGGTGGCCGCAAAATTTAATTCTCAGCATTCCCTGATTTTTCATTTTTTATTTTTTTCCCTGGCTATAATATTTTAAGACTAAAACATTAAAATTGTAACATTTTTAATATAGGATCTTCTCAGGGTGCACAGCCTAATTTACTAAGAAAAAATTACTAATTTCTAATCCACAAGTGACTAAAAGCGTCTAACGTGAAATAATAATGTCACTAATGTCCCTTTGAATTTAAAAGAATTGAAAAAAACAGAATTGAAACAGAATTGAGAGGAATTAAAGGGAAATTACAAGGTGAGTTTAATAAAAGACATCAGGATGAATAAAACTGCAACAATAAAAAATTACAAAAAATCCATTGAATTTAAAAGGATTCAAGATAAATTAATAAGAGTCCAAGGTAAATTCCAAGTGAATAAAAATAAATTTAAAAATATATTTGAACATCTTTTCAAATCTTTGAAACCCTACGAAATCCCAGACTTCTTGTAAATAAATTTGTTGAAATCCATGAAAATAATCTAATTTGAAATTTGTTCAAATCTCCTAAGACCATTAAAATCTTTAAAAATCCTTCAAATTTTTCAAATATCTGGAAAATCGGGATTTTTTTAATACTCTCAAATCTTTAAAATCGTTTAAAATCCCTTTAAATAATGGAAATCGATTACAAAATCCTTAGAATCTTTCAAAATTTTCAAATCCAGTAAAATCTTTTGAAAATCCTTTAATTTTTGTAAAGCTCTTGAAAATGCCTTGGAATCTTATAAAATACACTCAATTATTTTTAATTCTTTGAAATCTCACGAAATCTCTCAGTTCTTGTGAATAAATCTTTTAGAATATTTTTGGGAATCTTGTAAAATTAAATAAAATATTTTCAGAGCATTTAAAGGTCTAAGCAATTTTTTTCATAACCGAATGCACATTTTTTCAGTTCTTTTAATAACATTAAAATCCTTGGAATTCCTCTGATTTTTTTAAATGCTTCAAAATGCATTGAAAGATTTTAAAATTCGCTTAAATAATTTAAATCCCTTAAAATCCCTCCAAATTATTGAAATCAATAAAAACTTTCTTGGAATATTTAGAAATCCCATAAATATGTCAAATCCGTTAAAATCTTGTGAAATCCTTTGAAACTTTTTAAAGCTCATGAGAAATTCCTTAGGGTATTTAAAAATACCTTAAAATCCTTGAGAATCACTACAAAATAATGATTAAAATCAATTAAAAATACCCTAAGATATTTCAGATCCTTTAAAATCCTTTGAAGTTCCTCTAAATTTTTTAAATCTCTTGAAAATTGATTGGAATTTTTTTAAATACCCTAAAATCTTTCAATTCTTTCAAATTCCCTTAAATGATTGGCATCTTTTTAAATTTCTTTTTGAATCTCTTTAAACATCCTAAGATCTATAAAATTCTTCAAAATCTTAGATTAAAAGAGAAGTTTTAAATATCTATTGAATTAACAACAATTCAAAATAATTCACGTTAAAGAAAAACAGTTTAAGTAAATTAAGAACAGACCAAATAATTCATAAAAACTAAATTATATTTAATAAAAATGAGTTCAAAGGAATTCCAAAGAATGTAAGTGGATTCAAAAAAATCCTGAGTTTAAAAAATTTAAGTGAGTATTCAGAAGAATTAAAGTAAATCTTTAAAGTTTAAGTGAATTATAATTAGAATACTAGAAAAATATTACAAATTCTTGAAAGCCTTTTAAAACCCCTAAAACTTGTTAAAGTTTTTAAAAATCCTTGAAAAATTTTAATATATCATGAAATCTTTCAATTTTTTAAAAGCTTTTGGTAATACCTTGGTTTATTTGAAAATAATTGAAATTAAATTTGGAATTCCTTTAAATTATTGAAATTGATTAAAAATTAACATAAAAAAATATGATAAAAAAATTCATAAATAGACATATACATGAATTCAATAGCGATTAACACACGGGTTTATTTATTGAAAGAAAAGTTTATTTAGGAAATCCCACTAAATCCCTCAATTCTTGTGAATGAATTCTTTGAAATCCATTTAAATATGATAAAATTCTATGAAATTAGATAAAATCTTGGAAAATTTATTCTAATACTTTTAGAGCTTTTAGAGCTTTTAGAATCCCTTATAATCCCTTGGAATCTTTTAAAATATAATCAAACCTTAACGTTCTATACCTTTCGAAATGATTTAAAATCTCATTAAATCTTTTGAAATACCTTAAAACTTTTTAAAGTTTTTTCAAATTCCTTGAAAATTTTAAAAATAGCTTAAAATCTTTTTAAATAACTTCAAGTTGTTGAAATCTGTTAACAGCTCTACAATACCCTGACTACATTTTCAAAAAAATCAGAAAAAGGTATAGGTCGACCTGAATATAGTGGTTAACCTTTGAGTTAATTTATTGAAATGAAAAGTGATGTTTTTATGTTAAAAAGTGACTATAGTGACTTTTTCTTAAAAAAGTGATTGGAGAAAAAAGTGACTTAAAGTGACTGTGGCAACCCCCAAAATAACCCGTATTTCTTCATCGTTAATTGAAGTGCTTTTTACAGAAATTCTCTAACTTTAGATTTTTTTTTTAAATCCTTGACTTTTCCCTCATTTCCAATGATCTGCGGCCACGCTGAAAAAAAATAAAATGGACCCTTATAGGCCAAATTAATAAAATTCACATAATTAAATATCTCTTTCCATAAAATGCAATTTTTTTAGTATGCTGCAATCATCGCTCTGGCATTAATGGGCCTCGTTTGTGAAACCACATCTTCAATTAGATCTCCACAAGCTCCAAATTTCCAGTATTTTGAAAGGTACGTCGATGTTATAATCAGCAATTTAAAAGCAGTAGGAGTGGCGTAATAAAAATTATATTGAAGATAAATTATTAGTTTAAATACCCATGCAAAAATTGTCCACAAACATGGTTATAAAGTTAAGCCATTTGTCTGCTTTGATATTTTTGTCAAAGAGAGATTTTGTTCTATGAATTTAAAATGATTTTTTTATGTCCATTTTCATACTTGTTAAATTTAATTCTACGAAAATTTTATTTAATGAAAGTAAATAATAGCAGGGTGGCGATTCAGCTGACGATTTCAAATTCCCGCTCATTTCCCGGACAAGTTTTTCAATTTACCTGTTCAACTAAAAGTAGCATATTCATACTTGCCGATAAGTTTTAGTAGAAAAAATTAAATTTGAACAAAAAATTTTCAAGAAAATAGTTTCCTTTCCAACCTAAGTGATGAATTATCAAATAAAATAGTTGAATTTTCAAGAACAAAAAATTGATTTCCACTAAAAAAGGTATGTTTTCAATCGAAACTTAAATAATTAAATTTTAAGTTCAAACAAGAATTTGCAACAAAAACTATGGAATATTCAAATGGAATAAGTTCAATTAATTTTTTACAAAAACAGCTAACTTTCAATAAAGTAGTTACATTTTCAAACAATGTGATGGATTTTTAACTAAAATTGTACATTTTTAACTGTAATAGATGAATTTTAAATTATAAAGACGAATATTTGACTAAGACGATTAGATACGACCAAAAAATATGAATTTTCAACTAAAAAATATCATTTTTCAAACAAAAAGAGTTGAATTTTTATATAAAATAATGGAACCAAATATATGGATTTCGAACGAAATATTTGAATTTTTAATTAAGAATAAATTTTGAGTTTTGAACATGGAAAGACCAAGTTTTAATCAAAAATGGACATTCAAATTTTCAGTTGAAGGAATTAATTTTCAATCAAATTGATAAATTTTCAACTAAAATGATGAATCTTTAACTGAAATAGTTAAATTTTATACCATAAAGATGAATTTGCAACCATAAAGATTATTTTTTTACAAAAAGGGCGAATTTTTAACAGAGTTCATATATATTTTGAAACAACCAGTTTATTTTCCAAATAAATAAAAAAATGAATAAAGATTTAATAATAAATTATAAAAAAATTAGAGTAAGGTGAGATACTTTAAAAAATTTGCGACTGTAGATAAAGTAGAAATCATTTTTCTAAATTGACCAAAATTATTAAAATAATGAAAACTTAAATTTTATCGCGACCGAAAGTAAATTCCCGATTTTTATTTAAATTCCCGGGCATTTGACGGTTGCCCAGTCAAGTCACCACCCTGAATATTAATGGACAAAATATAAATAAAATTTCCCAAACACAATTTACAAACATTTCCCGGTTTTTCCTTGATCTATAAAAATTACCGGTCGTAATTACAGTTTTCCAGTCCAGTATCCATTCTATAAAATCTAAAAAATAAAAAGACTATAAATGAAATGCATTCAATAAATAAATTAAAAAGTTGGATATCGAGATCAGTTTCAGAAGAAATTAACATTTATTTTAAAAAAAATTTTCAGGCCGCGATACAGATATCCATATTACGACGAAAATGGAAGAGGCCGTTTGCTCTATGGATATGGTGGATCCGATTTATACCAATATAAGAGTTACAGTCCTCTGGAGGGTATACACTGATAAAAAAATTCCACGAAAAAGGACGAAAGTTACAACTTGAAAGAAACTATAGTCTTTTTTCGATTTTCGCAATTACAAATTTTTCTTTTCTATCTTTTCTGTCATTCGTATGTTTAGTTGAAACTTTACAGAATTTATATATTTTTGTATTTTTCGTTTTTATTTTTAAATTCTAATTAGCACATGCACTGCAGTGGATCAAGTTCTAACGACTACACACTATGTAAGACACGTAGCGTAATTTGCAACAATTCCAAGAGAAAATATGTTATTGTTTGTTAATAGTAGTAGATAAGTCTTGTGACGTTTAAACGATATATTATCCTGTCGTGAAATACATTGCGTTAAAAAAACGACAAGAACATTCTCCTTTTTTCACAGCTGCCTTTTCTCATTCCAGAAGAGGTCGCTTGTAAATAGTAAAATACTGTTCAATAAAAATGACATGCAAACATTTCGTATAATGAAAGCAATTTATATGGCCACAAAGTTTTATATTTATGACAAAATTAAATAACTGCTGACCAATTAAATACCCAGCTCAAATTTTATTAAATTTCTATGATATGACTCATTCCTATTTATTATTTATAAATAATATTAAAGCTTTTTGTACAAAATTCAATTAAGCTATCAAAATAAAATATTTGACCGAAAAGACCTCACGCGACGTCTTCTGGATTAATTTTTGAAACTCTTAAATCATTTTGTAAGAGATTCAGATGGGTTTCACACTCAGTAATCAATAAGAGCACCAAATTCACTAGATAGAAATTCATCGCAGTGTTGGGCAATATAAAAAAGTTCCCGGAATATATTTCGGAATTTCCAAATAATTGATTAAGATGGAAAGAGAACCTATTTGAGATATTCTTCACCAGGTTTTCGGAATAAAATCTTCACGGTATTTTAAAGATAACAACAGTAAAGTCATATAGTTTTAACAAATATTCAGTAATAAATAAAATTAAAAAAGCCACCGTGATTGTACTTTTAATTTATTATTATTTTTTAAATCTAAATTAATCTCGTTTCTCTTGCTGTCCGAAAAAGACAGCACATTAAGTAGATTAAAATTTAATTCAACTATTAAGTATCTCAGGATATATACAGGTTAATAAATAGATCATAATGCTTATACTCAAATGGCATAGATGGAGAAAAAGATTTTAATTTTAATTTTTTGGAAGAAACTTACATTAACTTTGTAAATTCATGTTCCAAAATTTTAAAAATAAAATAAAAATGTAAGTTAATTCGCAAAAATTTAAAGTAGTTCGTATGAATTCAAAAGAATCTGTAGCATTAAGAAAAATGTAATTTGAAGTTTTAAAAAATCAAGCGAATTAGAAGAATTGAAGTGATTAAATTTTTTGTAGATCCAATGAGTTAAAAGCAAATAAGAAATCATTTGAAAAAAATCAAAGGAACTCGCATTAAATTAAAACAATTCAAGTTACTTTAGAACAGCCCAGCATATTAACAAAAATGAAATTATATTCAGTATAATTGAAATTAATTTAGAAGAATTCAAGGGAATTCCAAAGAATTTAAGTGGATTCACACAAACCCTAAGAGTTAAAAAAATTCAAGCAAATAATCAAAAGAATTAAAGTGAATTTGAAAAGTTTAAGCCAATTCAAAAGAATCAAAAGAAACTACAACAAATTAATGAAACTCGGTATAGAATTAAAAGAAACTTAGAAGAGTACAAGAGAATTCTACAGAACTCATTTGGATTTAAAAATCCCTAACAATTCAAAAAATCCAAGTAAATCAAAGAAATTGAAGTGATTTTAAAAGAATTCAGGTGAATGAAAATAATTCTAAGGAATTAACAAGAAAATGATAGAATGTGCATACACAAAAATCGAGTGATTTTATGCGGATTCAAAAGAATCCTCAAATTTAAGAAAAAATCAAGCGACTCAAAAGAATTGAAGTAATTACAGAAAATCAGAAGAATTCGAGTGACTTTAAATAAATACAAGGATTTACAAAATATTTCAAAGAATGAAAAAAAATCATAAGCATCAAAATAATTAACAAACGTACCTAAAAGACAAATTCAAAAGAACTTAAGGAACCTTATGAGAATTCAAAGTTAACCAAAAATAATTTCATTAAATTTAAAAAGTAAATTCGGAAGAATTTAATTGAATTCAGAAACAGATGTAAACTTGAATTCATCAGTGGTTTACCTCTCTGGAAAAACTAATATTTCCGTTAGTACACGTTTGAAAATAGAATCTACATGTTAAACAACGAGCCATATATTTTTTTTACTCCCTAAATTGTTTCATATTTCTTAAAACTTTTTAAAGCTCTTTAAAATTCCTTGGAATTTTTTAAATACCATAAAATATTTCAAATCCTTTAAAATCTTTTGAAATCCCTTGACAGTTTTTAAACTTGAAACTTTTTAAAGCTCTGTAGAATTCCTTGCATTTTTTTAAATGCCCTAAAATCCTTTGGAAACACTTAAAGTTTATGAAATCTATTAAAAATACCCTAAGATATTTCGAATCCTTTTAAATCTTTTGAAATACCTTGAAATTTTTTTAAACTATTAAAAATTCCATGGAATCTTTTAAATTCTTTAAAATCTTTGGTAATACCATAAAGTATGTATTTGAAAATATTTGAAAAAATCCATTAATTCTTGGGAGTGAATTCTCTGAAATCCATTAATATACTATATAGTCTTGGGAAATTAAGTGAAAACTAATATTTCCTGAAATATTGGCAAATTTATCAAAATACTTTAGAGAGCTTTTAAAATAGCCAAAAATTCTTGAAATTCTTAAAAATCCTTTAAAATATCCTTAAACCTTACAGTTTTAATTAATTTTTTGAAAAAAAAGAACCTTGAGTATGAGGGACTTCAAAGAATTCATGTGAATTCAACAGAATCCTGAGAGTTAACAAAATTCAACTAACTCAAAAGAATTGAAGTAATTACCAAAAACTAAAAAGAATGCAAGTGACTTAATATAAATCCAAAGACTTATCAAAAATTCGAAAAAATTCGAAAAAATCCAAAGAGTTAACAAACATATGTACTAGATATAAGGTAAATTTAAGCGAAATTTACAACAATTTATAAGAATTTAAGTGAATTCAGAAACAGATGTACATTTGAATTCAATAGCGGTTAAGCCCTCGTGAAAAATTAATATTTCCATTGCTATACGATTGAAATTAGAATATATGAATTAAAGAACAAGACATAATTTATGTTTTAATAATAGTATTTGAAATAACGTCAACATGTTAAAAAAAATCGTTTTTAATTGAAATACTGATTTCAACTGATTTTGCCCAACACTGAACTTTCGATTAGACCGGTATAATATAACAACCGCAATAAAGCACCAAAATTCACTGTACATTGACTGAAATTACTAGACTTCTACTGATATAACCAGACGCACTCAAGTGCTTGCTTATCATTATCACTTCGTACTTTTTAAGCACGTTTTTGTGACTATCACAATGTATTGTATAATGTAAAACATTTGGTCGTCACAGTATGAAAAATTGACACTACAAATGCAAGGAAAGTGCTATTACACGAATGTAATATCGAGACAAAAGTCCGTGCGTCTCAAGTGATAAGAACTACGCTACTCCACTCCACTCAGAGAAAATTCATCGACTTCACTGATAGGACTATCCTCCCTTGTGGTCAAAATTTTACAACAAAGTACAACATACATGACATTAAGAATTCATCACAGTAAAAATGATATGAAAGTCTGTTGTCGATTATTCGGCTGAATTTTGTACCTTTTTTCTACATTTTTATATTTTATTGTAGTTTTAAATTCTTCCAAGAATTTAAAAACACTCATGTCAACAAGAATCTAGGAGGAATGACATTATTTTAAATTTGGACGTGTAAATGATGGCTATTACAAAAATGAGAAAAAATCCTCTAACAATTCTAGGGATATTCCAGGGATTTTCCAGACATCTCGAGTTTTTTCCAGGATTAAATAGGATTAAATGAAAATACATGAATTTTAAACCAAAAGGAATAATTAAAATAAAGATATTTTTAAAAAATACATGAATTCTCGAATAAATATTTGAATTGTCAACTAAAAAATATAGTTTTTTAAACTAAATTGTTGGATTTTGAACTAAAAAGATAAGTTTTCAGCAAAAAATGAAATCGTCAAATGTTCAGTTTAAACAATTAATTTTCCACGTGAAAAACGATTTTTCAACTCAAACGATGAATATTTCAAACTGGAACATTTGAATTTTCAACCAAAAATATGAATTTTCAAACAAGAAGATTAATTCTGTATCAAAAAAATACGATTTTTCTAAAACTTACATTAATTTGCAACTAAAAAATACAAATTTTCAACCAAATATTGAAATTTTGAACCAAAACTTTTAACTAAACTGATATGTTTTTAACTTAGATTTAATTTAAGTTTTCAGCTAAAAAAAATTAACCAAAAAAGAACCAATTTAAAAAAAATAGTTGTATTTTCAAAGAAAGTGATGTATTTTTTAACTAACACGATGAATCTTGAACTGAAAATGGTTAAATTTCGAACCAAAAAAAGGTAAATTTTAAAGTAAGATAATTAATTTATAGCAAAAAGGACAAATTTTCATCCAAAAAGTGAATAATAACATTTTTAGACTCTTCTAGTTTTACTTTTGTGCAAATTTTCGTATAAAATTAAAACTGCAATAAAATACAACAACATAAAAAAGTACAAAATTGTACACATACATTGTATATGCAACATTATTTTTTTAATTGGTACATTTCTTCAATAAACTAGAAGATTTTATAACACAATTTATATTCTTATTATTATTTATTATTATTATTATTATTTATTTCAATTTTTATAAAATGTACTGTGTTTTAAAGATTTGCAATTTTCCACAATAATTTACGTAAATTTAACAGTGCCTTTGAGATTTTAAACGACAAAAAAAAACAAATGTAAAATACTGCACGTTTCTGTATG
Organism: Druon quercuslanigerum; assembly: GCA_010014905.2. NCBI lineage: Eukaryota > Metazoa > Arthropoda > Insecta > Hymenoptera > Cynipidae > Druon > Druon quercuslanigerum. Next base: position 28,804 of record JAAAKG020147061.1, read on the forward strand.
CAACAAAATAAAAAAAAACATTATTAATAAAATTTGATACAAATTTTCAAATGATATCAATTTGAACTTTATTGTTATTTTTTTAACGATTCTACAAGAAAATACAAGAAAAAATTATCTATTTGTATTTAATTGTATTTTGTTGTTGCATTTGTACTTTCTTGTAAAAATGATTTCCACGAGGGCTCGCAAAATCCTCTCGAAAATCGCAAATGGCAAGTAATAGATCATATTATTCGTAGGAAAGTTATGAAAATAGTGCAAAATTCCTATATATAAACAGTTTCGTAAAGAACTTTCGTTGCTTCAGAACGATCGGGAATGTGTTTGAGATTGAGACGAATACGAGAGATGAGTGTAAAGTATCCTAATTATTTGTTTTTGAAATACTGAGCGCTCCCCGTCTGTAGTCTTTTCACTGATCGCGAATTTTGACTGGTTCGGTTTTGGAGCGTTTTAAGTGTCATACAAAATCCAAGCCGAACTTACTGTACTGCTTAGCTCCACTGCGACGTCGAGTGATTTGTCGCTCGCACAATTTCTTTATCTCGCTGATCACGAATACACTCGACGTCAAAGAGACCAGAAATAGGAGATCTGAAATTTGGAGATGGTTAAAAACATACTTTTTAAACGCTACAGAAACTCAGAGTGTCTATCTGACGGATTATTTTCTATTCCCAGTTTTATTCCAGTCCAACGTAAATTTTTTCCAGTCGATTAGAAAGAATTCAAAAGATTTAAATAATTTCAAAATGATATTTGAATTCACCGACCTTTCCCGAATCAATTTTTCATTTTTTCTGATGACTGATATTTAAATATCAGCATAACAATCTTGTAACTTTTTAAAAATAGAATCTTTTATAAACGGAAAAAAAATTCAGAATAAAATTTCAAATGTATTTCTTTATTTCAACAAAAAAAAGCAAGACTTTTCTATCATAATAGATGAATTTTCAATCCAAAAGGACGAATCTTCACTATATAGTGAAAAACAATAAAACAAAACAATGAAAACCAAAAATATTAATTTAGTACTACAAAAGAAGAATTTTCAAACAAAAAATAATAAACTGGAACTAAAAAGAGTTGCATTTTCAAGCAAATAATTTCATTTTTTATAAAAGTTTTAATCCAAAAGAACAAATTCCGTTTCCAAATAGACGAATTTTCAAGAAAACAGTCGAATTGTTAAACAACAAATATGAGTCTCTAAAAAAAAACCTGAATTTTCACTAAAATAATTAAATTATCAGTCATTTTCTACTGAATTTTTGAATTTTCAAACATAAAGATTTAACATCTAGCAAAAACAGTTAATTTTTCAACCAAATAGTTGAATGTTCAAGTTGAAGTCAAAAGTTTTAGTACATACTTGACTTCTAAACCTAAAAAGTGGAATTTTCAACAAAAAAGTTAATTTTTAATCAAGCAAGATGAGTGTTCAAACAAATAGTTAAACTTACAGGCAAAAAAGTTGAATTTTTAAACAAATAATCTACCAAAAGAGATGAACTTCAAAACAAAGAAGACGATTTTCTAATAAAAAAAAAATTAATTTCCTACCAAAAAATACGAATTTCATTAAAATACATGAATTTTTAGCTAAAAAAGAAAAAATATCAAACAAAAATTATTAAAAAAATTGTAGTGAAAGAAAATTAATTTTCAACCAAAAAGTCGAATTTTCATACAAAAAAGATTAAACTTTGACTTAAAACAGTTTTATAATCAATCAAATATTTAAATTTTTATGCTAAAAGGTCAACGTTTTAGTAAACACTTCACTTTTAAACAGGATAGATGAATTTTCAACCAAAAATTAAATATTTAATCAAATAGTTCCATTATCAATATACAAATATCGATTCTGAACAAAAAAGGTTATAGTTAATATTTCAACTAAAGAGGATGAAATTGCTACCAAACGAGATGAATTTTAAGATGAAAATGACGAACTTTTAACAAAGGAGATTAATTATTAACCAACAAAGACGAATTTTCAACTAATGAGATTTTTCAGTCCAGAAAGAAAGAAAGTTAACCTAAATTTTGGAATTCCAAGCGAAAAGACGAAATTTCTGTAAAAAAGTTTAATTTTCAACCCAAAAATATGAATATGCAATAAAAAAAGTTCATTTAAAAAAAAAACACTTACATTTTAACCAAAAAGGAGAAAAATTAAAACCAATACGATTAGCTTTCTACCAAAAAATACAACTTTTCAACTAAAAAGATCAATCTTTAACAAAAAATAGAAAAGTTCAATTCTTCAGTTTAAAAACTTAATTTTGAACAAAAGAAAGAGAATTTTGAGAATAAATTTTTAACAATGCAGCTCAACTTTTATCCAAGTATTTAATTCTTCAATTAAGAAGCATGAATTTTCAATAAAATATTTCAAATTTCAACCAAAGAGATAAATTTCCAACTAAAATTATGAATCTTTAACTGAAATAGTTAGATTTTGAGTTCTGAAAATCAATTTTTAACCATGAACAAAGTGAATTTTTATCCAAAAGAATGAATTTGCAACAAAGAAATGCTTTTTTAACAAAGTGAGTTTCAACCATTTTCAACAAAAACTGTTGAATTTTTAACCAAATAATAAAATTTTTAACTTAAAATATAATCTTTGTTTTCAAAATTCCCTAATTTTTTTCTGTCATACTTTTTAATTTCCCTTATCTTTACATTCAGAGAAAAACTTTTTATTCTTATAACAGTATTAAAATTTTATTTTTATAACCAGAATAAAATAATTTTAAATTGACAGTTATTTGAAATGCCCCTTATAGACATTTCTTAACTTTTGCAAGATTTTGGACAAAATCCCTGACTTTCCCGAACAATAAAAGACCCTACTTTCCAGGGTTTTCTTGAACTAAAGCTGCTCTTTCTAAGCATTTAAAAAGATTTGAAAAAAGATTTTTGATTATGAACAGAGAATTTTTGAAAGAATTATAATTATGGATTTAGACAGCAACGTTTCTTTAAAATCACCTTCCTCTACATTAGAATACAAATTATTTTAGACAATACCCTATACCAAGTAAAAATTAAATTCATTTTCAATATTGCCTGTTCCAACTAAGAATTATTTTTATTTACAAAATTTTGAAGAGAGAAGATTCAAATTGTGACGAATTCTGTCTTGTAACTTGTTTTTCATTCCCTTTTTCTAAATAAGAATTCAAAATTATTTTTAAAGATTCCCGCTCCATGTAAAAAATCCCCTGTTCCAAATAAAATTATAATTTTTTAGCGATACTCTCTGTCCTAAAGTAGAAAATACAATTCTTAACGAAATTTCCTCTTCTAAAGTGAACCTTAAATGAAAATTTTAATTCTTTACGTAAATTCCCTGTTTTATCTCAGAATTATCATTGTTTTAGAAAATTGCGTATCCCAAAGTCAAAATTATAGTTCTTTACGAAATACCCTCGCCCAAAATCAAATGGTAATTCGTTACGGAAATTCCTTATCCCAATTGTCAAACTTGAAATTCCCTGTCCCAAAATGAAAATTATCATTCTTTTCTCATATCTACAGTCCCAACTAAAAATTATATTTCTTTCAGAAAATTAACAATTCAACTCAGAATTATTATAATAAAACATATGAAATCTCTTTTAATTTGCATATTAGTGCATTCAAACGAATAATCTCGGGCATTGAATTAAATTACCCGTCATTTTCGGGTCTGGCGGACCAAATAGTTATTTTCCAATTTCTCGTTCAAGTAGACACCCTGAAACATTTCAATCTAAATTTTTGCACTTTACCTTTCGACGTCAGAGCCTCCGTTTGAAAAACTCTCTGCAAAGGAGGGAAATAAATAACTAACATTTGGCCTACTACAGAGAGAGTGACGGCTACCAAGAACATCTTGTTGCTCAAGAAACCAATTGTGAATACTGATTTGGTCTGGAAAGAAACAATGTAGTTGCAGAAAACCATTTTTTTTTTAAATAATTTCTACTCTGGTGAAAAAAAAATAAAATGAGATTTTTAAACCAACCTGAGATCGGCAGCTTAATGCATTAAACATATCAAAAAAGACAAAGCATGTGAATGTCATCGTTGTATCGCGAGCCGTAATTCCTCCCGAGGTCATCTAGAACATTTCAGACATAATAATTATATACTTTTGCAAAAGCTGACCAGGGTTGCTACGGGTCAGTGAATGTAAGGGAATGTCATCAAAAATCTCTATTCCATTCTTTATCCTTTTTCCATCTGTTGCAATTTTTCTCGTTTTTTTACTCACATGCAAACTGAATTAATAAAACTCAATAAGAAAATACAACTATTTTCGGCTGAAAGTTGATTCTTTTTAACGGAAAAGTCCTCTTATTATATTTTTGGTTCAGCATTCCTATCTTTTAGTTAACAATTTTATTATTTGTTTGAAAATAAAATTATTTTGTTGAAAACCAAACTATTTTGTTAATTAAATTCATCTTTTGGTCGGAAGATTAATTACTTTGTTAAACGTTCATTTGACGGGCACATGATTGAACTAATTCATTGAAAATTAATTTTTTTGGGTTTAAAATTACTTTTATAGAAAATTCGTCTTTTTGGATAAGGAATTAAAATTTTGGTTGAAAATACGTCTATTAGGGTTGAAAATTCACAATTTTCGTTGAACAAATGTCTGTTTCGATTGAAAAATCTTTCTTGACTGGAACTTCATCTTTTTGGCTTAAAAACTTATCTCCTTCGGTACAAATTTTATCTTTTTTGATTAAATTAATTTTTTGAAATTTATGTTTTGGTTAAAAAAGTGTTTATTGAATTCAACTGTTTTTATTTTATTTTTAAAATATTTTTTGTTTAGGTATCAACTATTACAGTTTTTAATGAGAATTTATCTTATTTTTATTGAAAACTTTACTACTTGTTAAAAACTACCTTTGTTAAAAATTCGTTCTTTTTTTATTAGAAAATTAATTTTCTTAATCTAAATGTTATCTATTGCGTTTTTAGGTGACATTCTTATTTAATTTTAAAATCCAGCTATCTCGTTATAAATTCGTATGCTTGGGTTTAAAATTCAAGAATTTACTTCAACTTTTTTTATTACGTGACTGTTAAATATTTTGATGAAATATTGTGTTTTTTGTGATAAATTCAACTATTTTGTATTTTAATTAAATTAATTCATCTTTTTTAGTTGAATTTTCTTTAGTTGAAAACACAACTGTTCTGTAGAAAATTCGTTTTTGGCTTAAAAATTCAACTGTTCTGTCTAAAATACGTGATTTTGAGTTCAAATTTTTATTATTTTGGAAGTAAATTAAGCTGTCTTATTGAAAACTAATTTCTTAGCTGAAAAGTCACATTATCAGCTTGAAAATTCAACGGTTTTGTAGAGAATTCGTCTTTAAGGGTTGAAAATTCAATAATTTGGTTGACATTTTTTTCTCTTTCGACTAAAAATCTTTCTTGCTTGAAAATTCTATTCTTTTGTTGTAAATTCGTCTTTTTGGTTTGAAACATAATTCTTTCAGCACATATTTCATCTTTTTTGATTTATATACAACTTTTAATGCTTAAAAATTAATCTGTTTTGGTTGAGGATTAAATTTTTTTTTTAATTCTTCTTTTTTACTTAACTTTAACTGTTTTTTGTTTAAAAACAAAATATTTTGTGGATGAAATATAAACTATTACATTTTTCGTTGAAAGTTAACCTTTTTTTATTAAAAATTTTACCACTTGTTTGAAAAATACATTCCTTTGTTAATAATTCGTCTGTCTTTAGGTTAAAAATTAATTTTCGTAAGTCCAAATTTAACTATACCATTTTCCGTTAAAACTTTTTTATTTGTAAATTTGTCTCTTTGGGTGTAAGATTGCAATATTTTATTGACATTTTTCTTATTTGACTGTACAATTTTTTGATATAAAACTAACATTTTTTGGTTGAAATAGCAAATATTACATTTTTTGTCGAAAATTAAACTATAAATATGGTAAAAATATGAATATAAAAAATATATAAAAAATATAAATATAAATGATAAAAATACAACTACTAAACTCAACGTTTAACTACTTTGTTGAAAATTAATTTTTTATAGTTAAAGATTCATCAATTGAGTATAAAAAAACATATCTTCCATTAAAAACTTAACTATTTCGTTGAAAATTCGTTTTTTTGCTTCCTTATTTGAAGTTTTTTTCATTTGATTAAAAATTGATTTTGTCGGTTGAAAATTTAACTACTTTTTTGAAAAGTTAATTATTTTTTTGAAAATTCGACTATTTTGTTAAAAAGTCATCCTTTTTGGCCGAAAATTGAGTTAATTTGCTGAAAATTACTCTTTTTGGATAATAAATTCGTCCTTTTGGGTAAAAAATGCATACTTTTGGTAGAAAATTCGCACTTCATATTTGAAATTTCATTTTTCAGAACTTTTTTCCTTGAAAATTCAAGTATTTAGTTGAAAATTTAATATATTTCGACATGCATTCTTAAGCATTTCATTCTAAATTCGATATGATGAATTTGCTCTCGTGGCTAAAAGTATTTAAGACAAATGCAGAAAGAAACCATTTTTTTGCGTTAACATTATTGATCTCCTAGTTGTAAGATTGTTTTTACACCTCAAAGAAAAATGTATAAGGGCCATGGAAAATGAAAAATTAGTCAGGGAAAGTCAAGGAATTTTCAAATCGGAATTTTGTAGCAACCCTATTAACTTAAAATTTTATCATTATATCAATGTTACCTCTCGATTGTAAACCCAGAGGGTTCCTATGATAATGATCGTGGCTGATAGTAAAACGTTTATCACAAGACTTCTCGTGATCATCGGCTCTTTCACGTTTCGAGGCTTTTGATTCAAAACGTCTTTGTCAACCGGTTCGACTCCCAAACTAAACAAAAGGATTTTTTTTAAATTTTCAATACTCAAAACTATTTTAAAACAACTTCAAAGATTGATTCTTACCTCTGCGCAGGAGGACCATCCATGATGATATTAATCCAAAGAATCTGCATCGCGTTCAAAGGATTCGGAATGCTCATCAGCGTCGCGAGAGCAATTAAAGACAAAGCTGCTATGCTAGTACTAAGTTGAAACCTTACAAAATTACGAATATTATAAAAAATTCCCTTTCCTTCCTCGATGGCGCCACTAAAACAAAATCAAAAAACTTACATGACTCTCTTTCTTTCTCATACAAGCTGCCTACTTAAATCTTGGACAAAAATTCTCTGAAAATTCCAGGTTTTTTCCAGATATCTCAAATTTTTTCCAGGTAAAATTTTTCGGAGTATCGAGCCATTCAAATTTTTCTACTTTTTTTAAAACAATCGACTCGGAATACTTATACAGTTTCGCGAGTTTATATCATAAATATTTTTTTTCAAAAAGCTTTGACAAATTATGCTAGAAGATATTCTTACATTTATTAGCACCATCAATCAATTACTCAAATAATAATATAAACAATGTTTAAAAATATATAATTAATAATTTCTTGAATTCGTCTCTTAAGTCCATGAATTTGAATAATATTTTAGATAAATTTTCATTTTATCTTTTCATGCCTTATACTCGGTGCATACTTTGATAAAATTATATGTAAGTGCTACATTAAATTTAAACATTACATTGTTTACCAAGTAATTAATTTTTAAATCAAAAAGATTAGTTTTCTACACAAAACAAAACAATTTTTCAACAAAAAACATAAATTCCTCACTAAATAGTAAAATTTTTAATCAATAATGATCAATTTTCAAACAAATTCTTGAATCTTGAAATAAAAAAAGAGCCGTTTTCAACCAAAAATAGAAGTTTAATTTTCATTTAAAAATTAATTTTCTACAAAAAAACAACGAATTTGCAACAAAAATAATCCATTTAAAAAAAAATGATGATTGTATAACTGGAATCGTTAAATTTTTAACTAAAATTATTAATTTTTAACTATAATAATTGAATTATCAACCTCCAAGATTAAATTTGAATTAAAAAATATAAATTTAAAAAAAAAATGATGAAATATTTAACTGGAATAGTTACTTTTTTAGTTAACAATTAATAAGCCTTACTTTTCAAGTAAAAATATTACATTTTTAACAAGATGGGTTAATTTTTAATGAAATAACTGAATTTTTAACCAAAATAATTAATTTTCTACCAAGAAAGACCAATTTTCAACCAAATAGTTAAATCTTGAAAAAATCAGTTTTTAACAAAAATTGGAATAGTTAAATTTTCAGTTAAAAAAATTAATTTTCTACACAAAAAACCACAAGTTTTTTTAACCAGTCATGAATTTTCAACTAAAATTATGGAAATTAAAATAAAAATGCATTTTCAACAAAAAAGTTTAACATTAAACCAAAGAAGACACTTTTTCAACTTAAACGATAAATATAGAACTAGAATACTTGATTTCTCAAACACAAATTGTGCATTTTCTTCCAAGAAATACAATTTTTCAACCAAATTGTTCATTTTTTAACCGAAAAGATCAATTGTCAACCAAAAACTTAATAGTTAAATTTTCAGTTACAAAAAATCATTTTCAATCAGAGTTTAACTTTAAACCCTAATGATGTGATATGGAATTGAAATAGTTACATTTTCATAAAAAAATTAATTTTCAGCTTAAGAGAAAACAAATTTTCAACAAAATAGCTCATATTTTAATCAAACAGATGAATTTCTAATTAAAATTATGAATCTTCAACAAAAAAAAAAATAATTTTTAACAAAAGAGTTATAACTTGTAACCGATTAATTTAGTTTTCATTCCAAAACAGAGTCAAAAAATAGAATGGTTCAATTTTCAGTTAAAAAATATCTTTTCAAAGCAAAAGAACATAAGTATATAATTAAAAAACTAATAAATAAAAATACGATTTTTATTCATGTTTATAATTAAATTTTTGAAAAAAATTGAGCACGCCCTCAAAAAATTCCCTGACTTTAAAAAAATTGTTCTGACAACTCCAGGTTTTCCATGTAGGATAGACACCCTGTCATAGATAAAGTATCAGAAGAAAATAAAGAAATGGGTTTAGACCTACATGATTGTTTGAAAATCATCATCTACGAGAATCATATCAGCCGCCTCCTTGCAAACATCGGTTCCATTTTTTCCCATGGCTATACCGACATCTGCTTTTTTAAGAGCTACGCCGTCATTTACTCCATCGCCTGTCATGCCAACTATGTGTCCACCTTTTTGCAAAGCTTTCACAATGTTTAATTTGTGTTTTGGCGTAACTCGGTAAAAAACACTGACAGTGTCAATCACTTCTTCTAATTGCCGGTCGGTTAAAGCATCGATTTCGTTTCCTGACATGGTTTTCTTATGCATTGTATCCAAGCCAATCATATTTGCTAAAAAAAATTAATATGCTAGTGATTTCTATGTAGGAATTACAGATTAACGAAATATGATTAAACATATATGTAATTCTTTACCGATGGCACAGGCAGTTTCTTTAGCATCTCCCGTAACCATTCTGACGGAAACTCCACTATTCATTAAAATCGTGATAGATTCACGAACATGAGGTCTTGGTGGATCGCAGATGCCAACCATTCCAACATAAACAAGGTCCTGGAGTGAAGATCCACGAGCTAATCCAATTACTGAACAGAAAACGAAAATTAATATAGCATTAATACTAAAGTGAGGGGTTGATGACTCTTGAAATCTGGTACACAAGTTTTTCAATAAAAGCTTTGATGTTTTGGTAAAATCTTTTGGAATCTGTAAAATCTTTGTGAAACCTTTGCGAAATCATTGAAATCTTTGAAATTAATTTTGGCGAAACCTATAAATGCTTTAAAATCTTTTGTAAATCTTAGAAATGATTGTGAAATCATTGAAATCTTTGAAATTTTTGTTAAATCTTTTGAAAACTTTAAAAATCTTTGCGAAACCATTAAAATATTTGTAAAATCACTGAATTTTGTGTGAAATATTTTGAAACCTCTAAAATCTTGTAATATCATGGAAATTTTTGTGAAATATTTTGAAATCTTATAATCTCTAAAATAGTTTAAACCTTTAAGAAAATTTTTTTAAATCGTTTGAAAACTTGAAAAACTTTGTAAAATCATTGAATTTTTTGTGAAAGCTTTTCAAATCTCTAAAACCTTGTGAAATCATTGAAATTTTCGTGAAATCTTTTGAAAACTTTGAGAAATCTTTTAGATTTTTTCGAAATCATTGTAATTTCCGTAATACATTTTGAAATCTTTAAAATTGTTATGAAATCTTTTGTATTCTATAAAATCTGTACGAAAACAGTGAACATTTTTTAATTTTTGTGAAATCTTTTGAAAAATTTATAAAAGCTTTGAAATCTTTAAAATTTTTGTGAAATATTTTAAATCTTTAAAAAATTTCTAACACATTTGGAAAGCCTTGAAATCTGTGCTAAAATCGTTGAAAACTTTATGAAATCTTTGAAATCTTTCCGAAATCATTGTAACCTTTGAATTTTTCGTGAAATCTTCAAAATTCTGGAAATAATTGTGGAATTGTTAAAATCTTTGGGAAAACTTTTGGAATTATTGATATCATCTTGAAAAATTTTGTGAAATCTTTGGAAATAACTTAAAGCTTTATGAAAACTTGGAAATTTTTCTGAAATTTGATGTAAAATCTCTAAAATCTTTGAAATCTATGTTAAATCTTTTAAACCGTTGTGAAAACTATTCAAACCTATGTAAAATGTTTCAGATTTTCGTAAAATCTTTTGAAACCTTTGTAAAAGCATAGAAATCTATGTGAAATATTTTGAAGCCCAACATCTTTGAAATAGTTGAAATCTTTGTGATATAATTTGAATTCTTCATAAAATTTCTGTGAAACCTTTGTAAAATCTTTGAAATCTTTAACATTTTTTGTGAAATCATTGAATTCTATTTTGAAATCTTTTAATTTATGGTGAAATCTTTGTAGAATTGTTGAAATCTTTAAGAAACCTTTTGAAATTATTGAAATCTTTGAAATTTTTTAGAAATCTTTTGAAAAGTTTGCAAAAACATTGAAATCTTTGCGAAATCATTAAAAACCCTTTATAAAATCTTTGAATTTTTTCTGAAATCGTTGAAATCTTTGTACAATCTTTTGAAAACTTTGTGAACTCTTTGCGAAATCATCGAGAAAAATTTTGAAAATTTTGTAAAATCTTTGCGACATTATTGAAATCTTTTTAAAATTTTAAACACTTTTGTGTAAACTTTGAAAAATCGTTGAAATCTTTAGCTTTCTTTAAAAATCTTTTGGAATCATTTTAAATCTTTGGAACTTTCTAAAAATGTTGTGAAATATTATTAACATTTTGTGAAATATTTGCGACATTACTGAAATCTTTGTAAAATCATTCAAATCTTTCAAAAACTTTTCTGAAATATTTGTAATTTTTGCGAAATCATTACATCCTTCAAAATTTTTCGAAATTTGATGTTAACTCTTTGGATATTCCTAAAAATGTTCTGAACTTTGTTGAAAACTTTGTGAAATCTTTTGCTAGCCTTAAAAACGGGGCAAAATCATTTAGGTCTATGTGAAATCTTTGCAATTTTCTACTTTTTTTCAAACTTTGTGAAACCTTTTACAATCTTTTACATCTGTGCGAAATTTTTGAATTTTTCGTGACATCTCTTAAAACCTTTTTTTATATCTTTGCAAAATCATAAAAATCTTCGAATTTTTAGTAAAACCTTTTCAAATTTGTGTGAAATCTTTTTGAAATCTTCAAATCTGGTGTACACTCAAACATTCGAGTGATCAACCCCTCATAATAATTGCAATGTCAGACTATTTAAATCTTTTATTATATAATTACCTCGCAAACCCTGCTGTCCAATTTCATAAGCCTCCGCCAAGAGTTCCTGGTCCTTCTTTTGATTAAGAGGATACACTTGTCCATTTGCTGAGTACTTGGTGCACTGAGGCAGAATTTTCTCCAAGGCCCCTTTCACGAAAAACACTTCTTGTCTGTTCTGGAAACGAAAACAGAATATTTCTCTAACGATGCTTATTAAAAAAAAATAATATAAAAAATGAATCAAGTTAAAAATACTTACTTCGCCATACTTTGGAGTACATTTGACGGCCATCATCTTTTGTTCGGATGAAAATGGATATTCCTGAAGCCGAAGAAACTTCTCGCTCACACCGAACATTCCATATTTCATTGCGACTGCTACTAATGCTCCTTCTGTTGGTTGACCGAGCAGTGTATCATTTTGGATAATAGCATTATTACAAACACAGCCAACCTGAAATTTATAATAAAAAATGTGATTCAATTAAACTCAAGAACCAGGACTTTCTAAGCAAACTCTCCAAATATTTCGGTAATTAAAAATTTAGAAATATTTACCTCAAGCATATTACTGATAGATGTACGTGCAAGTTCGGCATTGTCGCATTTTCTAAGACGAACTTCTCCCTCACTATTGTAACCAGTACCAGTCACATCAGCCGCGTATCCTTCAGACGTGATCAGTGTTGTGACTGTCATTTCGTTTTTCGTTAGGGTTCCAGTTTTGTCTGAACAAATTACATCTACGCAGCCTGCAACGAAAAAATAATTCTCCATGTTATCTAATATTTTAATACTTTCTCATTCGCAGGGATTACAAAGATTCCGTAGTTGATTTTTAGCTAAAAGCTGGGATTTTAGTTATTATTCAAAACATTTTAAAGTATATGGATATCTCGCGAATATTAAACGAAAGTGCCTTCTAATAGACGCACCTCTTCTTTGACAGATTTTCTTGTAATTTAAAAAATGCTGAACACTTTCGCTAATTCTACTAATAAAATGCAACAGCAAAATTTAAAGCTTATGTTCCAATTTTTTAAATGTACTTTTATCTGTGAATAGATTTGGATGCATTAATCTCGTCAATTTTTGTCTAGTGTAATATTTTCAGTACAGAACCTTGAGTTCTTCTTCTAAGCTGGAAAAAATAATTTGAAATACACAATAATGACTACTTGAAACATTATAACAAATTATTCATTATTAATATTTTTTTTTAAATTCCTTGAATTACGCAGTTCTCTAACATTTCAAACCAAGCCATATAATTATTAACTACAAATTAATTACACTTTATCAGCGGATCCTAATTATCGCTACTTTATGCATATTATTTTCTATTTTCAAAATTTTTTTACGTATTTTATTAGGTATTATTATAATGGTTTTTTTAGAAAGTTTTTTTGGCAGAGAACTGATATTTTTTTGGTTGAACATTCATCTTTTTCGTAGAAAATTCGTCTTTTGGGCTTGAAAATTTAAGAATTTGGTTACATTTTTTTCTTTCTTCACTGAGAAATCTCTTTTGGTTTAACATTTATCTATTTTTGTTGGCAATCTGTCTTTTTGGTAAAAATTTAATCTTTTTTGGATGAAATGCCACTGTTTGGTTGAAAATTTGTTTGTCTTCGATGATGATGACAATATTTTATTGAATATTCCAAAATTTTGTTGACATTTTTGTTCTTTCTTGATAAGAGATTTTTTTATTGAAAAATAAACAATATTCTTAAAATTTCATATTTTGGGGATGAACGTAACTGTTTTTTATTAAAAATAAAAATCGGCATTGGTTGAAATTTTAACTACTACATTTTTTTGTTGAAAATTTATCATTTTTGTTAAGAGGTCATCTCTTTGCTTGGAAATGTATCTATTTTTTGAAAATGCAACTACTTCGGTAAAGTTTCCAACTGTTTAGTTGAATTTTGTTTAAATATTTGTTTCTTCACTAACAAAAATTTTTTTTGGTTAAAAACTCAACTATTTTGTCGAAAATTTGTCTTTTTGGTTTGAAAATTCATCCCTTTTTTTCTTTCTTGACTGAAAGATCTTTTTTGAATAAAAAATAAAGTATATTGTTGAAAATACGTATTTTTTATGAATTTAGTTGCTTTTTATGTCAAATAAAAACATTTATTGGTTCACATAGCAACTATTACATTTTTTGTTGATGACTCATCTTTTTCTTGAAAACGCATCATTTTAGTTAAAAATTCATCTCTTTTGTTGAAAATGTACCTATTTTTTGAAAATTCAACTATTTTATAGGAAATTCGACTTTTACGCTTAAAAATTTCATTTATTTTGTTTAAATACTTGTTTCTTTCTTCACTTAAAAATATTTTTTCGTTGAAGACTAAAATCTTTAGTTGATAATTTGTCTTTTTGGTTTGAAAATGGATGTCTTTTGGTAGAAATTTCACCTTTTTTGGTTACAATGAAACTGCCTAGTTGAAAATTAATCTGATTTCGTTGACATTTTTTTTATTTCTTTGACTGAAACATCTTTTTTAAATGAAAAATCGACTATATTCTTGAAAAGTCGTATTTTGTTAATGAAATTAACTGTCTTTTATTTTAAATCAAAATCTGTATTGGTTGAAAATTCATAATTTTATTTATAAATTCAATTTTCAATTCAACTACTTTGGTAGAAAATGCAGTGATATGGTTGAAAATAAACTTTTATAATGAAGATCATAGAAAAATCGTGTTTTTGTCTTGCAAATTAACACAATTTAGTAGAAATTTTTTTGACTAAAAAATCTTTTTAGCTTTAAAAATGAACAATTTTATTGACAACTTGCTTTTTTAGATATGTTAACTGTTTTTGATTTAAAAATAAACATTTTTTGTGACGATATAAACTATTACAGTTTTCGTTCAGAATTCACCTTTTTTTGGTTAAAAATTCTTCTTTTTCGGTAGAAAATTAATTTCCTCAGTCCATTCAATTATTTAGCTAAAGATTTATCTATTTTCTTGACAATGTAATATTTTTACGTGGAATATAAAGAATTTGAGCGTTTCAATTTGAGTTAAATTATTAACACGTACATCAATTTTATTTCAAAGAATTTAATCTCCTATTTTCATGAGCCTATACATAATTCATTTAAGAGTCTAGTGTTCTGATATCTTAAATTCCTGTTTATAAATCTTAAAAAATTAACCGAAACCTTGTGAAAGAATAAGGAAAAGGGAAAATTAGGGTCACAATTCACGATTTATTGTGTTTTAGGGATGGACTGTAATCCCTGAATTCAAGATTTCTTTTTAATCAACTTACCAAGTGCTTCCACCGTCGGCAATTTTTTAACGATCGCTTTTCTCTTAGCCATTCGCATGACTCCCAACGCAAGGGTAACAGTCACAACGATAGGTAGACCTTCAGGAATAGCAGCTACCGCCAAACTAACGCTAATCGTAAACATCTCAAGCAGTGCTTTTCCCTGCACCCAACCCAAGAGCATAATAATTCCAATGATGAAAAATGAGTAAAATGAAAGCTGGGCACCGAGAATATCCATACTTTTTTGCAAAGGTGTTTTCGGGGCCTCTTCGGCTTGCATCATTTTGAAAACTCCACCGAATTCGCTCTTCTCCCCTGTATTGACGACGATTCCCTGCAATTTAAGTTTCGCGAATTATTCTCAAGAATGCAGACAAAAGAAAGATTTTATTGATGATGAAAAAACTGAATTGTCTTGCCTTTCCGTGACCACATCGCACAAGTGTTCCCATAAATACAATGTTTCCTTTTGAAGAATTATCATCTGCTTTGAGTAAAGGAGCCGTTGACTTTTGAGCCGGTTCGGTTTCTCCTGTAAAGCTGCTTTCATCAATCGCTAAATCTATGGCTTCGAATATTCTAATATCAGCCGGGACTCTGTCGCCTATATTTAAATAAACGACATCGCCAGGAACTAAATCTCGAGCTAGAAATGTTTCTACACGTCCTTCTCGAAGACTGCAAGCAAATTTTTATGCGGTTTATTTAAAACGATTCTGGATTTAATTCAAAGTTTCGAGAACAAGAAGGAGCTTATTCTTTTCTTTATAATTACCAGTGACATGCTGGAGGTACGAGTTTACTTAATTCTTCTAAGGACTTCTCCGAACGATATTCTTGTACAAATGCAACTGTTACAACTATAATTATGGCCACTGTAATACTAACAGCGTCATCGATTTGCTTCATGCATATGCTGACAACTGCAGAACCAAGTAGTAGTAGAATTAGTGGATTCTTAAACTGAAAAAAGAAAAAATTATATTATAGAGAAGTATAAATAGAGAACTATAATTATTTTCAAATACTTCTCAAAATTTACACTTTAATGTTTAAATAACTAAAAAAATAACTAATTATTTCAAACTTTTTATGGCAGAATTTTGAAAAAGATAAAAAATAAATAATAGCAGTAATTAAAAATAAAATATATGAAATAAATATAAAATTATAAATAATAAAATAATAAGTTCTCAAACTCATTATAAAAAATCGTAATAATTGTAAGATATATACACATAAATATAATATGTATATATTACATCCTTTCTGCACAAAAAATAGGTGGAACGAAATTATCGGCTGTTTTCACTTTGCCCTTTTGAACTTAATGCAATTTTATGAAAATGATTTGCAAAAGAAAAAATTTTAATTGTAAATTATTCTTCAATAATAAAGGCAACGATTCTATTCTTAACTTTTTGAGTAGATGTTTTAAAAATGAAATAAGTATTCGGTTCATTATCACTTGACCATATTAAATGAGGTTATTTGTATTTATCTATTAATAAAGATCAAGAATGTTCTGCACCATTAATTATGTAGTGAATAAAACTATGTATATTTCTATGTCACGATCAAAATGATTTCTAATTGTTTCTTAACATTATTGGTAAAAGAGAAAATTTTGCTTGTGAACATTTTTTAATTTTGGAAAACAATTCTGTTCTTAACATTTTTTCATCAGACTATAATTTTTAAACTTTTCACATTTCAAAGAGATGAAAAACATTTAATTGCGGACACAAACTTAGAATATCTCAATTTACGAAGAGTATATAATTAAATAAATTATCGGTACAAGCTATTGCCGGTACTGACAATAAGATTTCTGGAAAAAATCAAAACGATGCAGGTTTTATTTTAAAAGACTAATTTTAAGATTTGAAGGTTTCAAAATATGTCAAAAAAGAATCTGGACGAGTTTAAGACAATTGTTTAATTTTTGCAAGAATTAAAAAAATGATAGGACATATTTTGAATTATTTAAAAATATCTTTCCAAGTTTTGAAAAGATTCAAAAGTAATTAAAAATTATGTCAAACAATTTTCAAACAAATTTAAATTTTTTAAGGCTTAGAAATAAAATTGGAAAGATTTTTAAGGATTTTGAAAGGTTTAAGGCCAATAAAATATTTATGTTAAAATTCCATGAAAAATTTTAATTGATTTTTTTATTTGAAAAATTAATTTTTAGAAAATATTTAAAAATACCTGTAAACATTTGAAATGATTTTCTCAAATTTCGGAAAGGAATATAGAAGACGATAAAGCAGAAATTTTTAGTTTTAAAAGCTTACATAAAAAAATTGAATAAGTTTACGAGGTATTTAAAACTTTTGAACTGATAAAAAAATTAAAAGCTATTTAAAATTTTTTTTAAATGTATGTTAGGAGTATACATAAGAAGATTTCAAAACCTTCATAAAGATTTTCATATTTTTTTATTTCGCAGATGTTTTCTCAATTTTAGGAAAATGTTGAATTAGTTTTTAAAATATTTAGAAGTTTTGAAACAAACTCAAAGACAATTAAAAAATTGAGGATAATGAAAAAAAACTTAAAACACAATATAGATTTTTGAAGATTTAAAAAAAAAGTTTGACATTTTTACAAGTTTTTGAAGGGTTAAGGAACTTTTAAAATGTTAAGATTCTTGGGAATATTCCAAGCGATTTCTTACTACAGAAAGTTAGTTTTAAGGGAACATTTGATAACATTTTAGAATTAATTTCAAAAATTGTCAAAACAGAATCTAGAAGATGGTAGGGCAATTTTTTTTTAATTTTTCAAAATTAAAAAAAATTGATTAATAATAAAAAAATTAAAATATATGAAAATTAAGAAGAAAAATTCCAATTGTTTTAATTAGTGTGAAAGGCTTTATGGAAATAAAATTTTTTTGATAAGATTCTTAAGATTTTAATAGATTACAAAAGATTGTCAAAACTATCAAAAATGATATCGGAGGATTTCGAGTCAGTTTAAAGTATATTTAGCAATTTTAGAAGCATTGAAGAATTTACAAATATTTTAAAACATTGAAACATTTCCGAAATATTATCAAATATTTAAAATTCTTTTTGAATTTTCTCGAGAAACTTAGGAAAACTATATTTTTATAAAATTAATACAAGGAAACAAAGAAACTTAAAAAATAAATATTTATTCGAAATTTTTATTTTCTATTAAATATTATTTTTCCCTTCAAGTTATAATTTGACCAAATTATTTTTCTTTATTGACTAAAGGCTCTTTTACACCTTAGGTTAATCGGTCGTCGACCAACCTACAAATCGGAATATCCATTCACACCTTCGAAAAATTCAGTTAAATCTAGTAATATTTTTGTTATTTTCTGAAACTCACTGATAGATTACTAAAATATTACCAGCTTTCACTGAATTTTCCGGAGGTGTGAATGGATATTTCGATATGTTGGTCGGTCGACGACCGATTGACGGAAAGTGTAAAAGAGCCTTTAAAAATCGTCTTTGGCTGAGGATTCAATTACTTTATTATAACTCATTTTTTATGAATTCCACTGTTTTTGATATAAAGTTAATTTTTTTTTTAAATTAAATATCAACTATTATTTTTTTTTGGAATTGATCTTTTTTGGTTGAGAGTTTTACTTCCTTGTTAAGAAGTAAAAAATTAAACTGTTTTGTAGGAAATTCATCGCTTTTGGAAAATATTTAATCTTTTTCGGTTAACTATACAATGATTTAAAATATAATTTTTTGTGGTTCAGGATTCAACTATTTTCTTGAAAACTCGTTTTGTCTTTTTGTATAAATTCAATTGTTTGAAATAAAAATCTTTTAAATTGAAATATCAACTATTGCAATTTTTCTTGAGAATCTTTCTTTTTGTTTGAAAATTCAACTATTTGGTTGAAAATTAATTTTTGTGCTGAAAGTATAATTTGATATGTCTGAAATTTTCACAATTTTTTTGAATTTTTTAAAGAATATTAGGAGAATTATATTTATATAACTTTAGAAACAAATAAAGAAACATACATAAAAAAGAAATAGTTCTTCAAAATTTTTACTTTGTATTTAAGATTATTTTACATCTCAAATCCAGAAAGCACACGCGGGCTAGCGGTTTTCAATATAGATTTAAAATAATAGTTACAATTTGGAACAATTATTTAAGATTGGGTTAACATTTTACATCAAAAACAAAAGTCATCAAATTTAAAAAAGATTTACATATTGTAAAGACTGGAGGCTATGTTGGCGTATTCGATATAAAATCAGTATTTTTAAAGAAGAATTATTAGAATTAAATCCATCGAATTTTGTTTCAAATAATAAAGTTCACAGGCCTGAACGATTTCGTATTGTGTTAGTATTTTTTATTAGAAATTAATAGCAAGATAATAAAACAATTTTTTGTTACGTGATGTTACGGGTTTTCATTGAAAATTGATAATTTTAAATAAAAATCATTTGACATTGACTTTAAAAATTGAACTCACAATTTGATAACTGTATTTTGAACCAAATTACAACAGTTTGTCTATGTATTGCACAAAATATGATATCTTAATTCTGAGGTTAAGATATCAATGTGCATCAATGATTATCCAAAATATTGTCCTTGCTTATCTTTTTGATTACTTTTAAATAATAGATATATTGAAAGACAAATATTTTATATTAATATTAATTATATATATATATATATATATATATATATATATATATATATAAAAGTGTAGCATAAGGACAACCGAGGGATCTCGCCGGGAGCGGGTGCTAATTCTGAAAAACTATACCCGCTCCCAGCCGAATCGCGGTAAAATTTCAGCCGTAACCCCGTCCCATGATTCAATAGTTACTATTTTATTTGCGGCAAATTTATCTTTCAAGCACGTGAATATATTTAACAGAAACCTTGACTTAAAATAGAAAATGAATCATAAAATATCCTGCAGTAAAAACTTGTATGGAATTTATTACAAAAGAAATTAACTGTACAATGTAGAAAATAAAAGGCTTTGTGTTAAAACCCATTCCATTCTTCAAGAAAATGTTAAAATGTATTCAAATTTCAATAGAATTTTTGATAAAAAAGATGAATTTTCAAAGTTAAAGTTTTATTTTCTACAAAAAAGATGAATTTTTAACAAACTACGTACATTTTTAACTACAAAATATAAATTTCAAACAAAAATGGAATAGTTATATTCACAGTTAAAAAATTAATTGTTAACAAAACAAGAATGAATTTTCAATGAATAGTTAAATTCTTAACAAAAGAAATTAGTTTTCAACAAACTGCATCAATTTTTAACTAAGAAGGATAGATTTTCAACCAAAAATGGAATAGTAAAACTTTTAGTTACAACATGTTTAAAAAATTTTGTACGATTTTCAAAGATTTCAATATATTTCTAGAAAACTTTAGAAAATAAATTAAATTAATGAAATATTAAGGGATTTCTAGTAATTCCGAATATTTCAAGGAATTTAACAGTATTTCAAGTAATTTCACACAGATTTCAAATATTTGAATGGATTTTAAATTATTTTCAAATAGATCAAGGGATTTCAAGAGATTCCGAAAGAATTTCATATGGATATTAATTAAATTTAAAGATATTTTAAAGATATCAAGGGAACTTACATATTTTGGATGCATAAAGTTTATTTGAACGGAATTGATATTTTTGTGTAAATTCCTATCAGATTATGAATAGTCTGAAATAAATCGTTCCTTAGTAGTTTCTCTACGTTTTAAATTAATTCCTTCCATATTTCTGTATTATTTATCTCAATTCTGATTATCCTATTATTTGTTTCTGTAATGAATTTAATTTAACCAATGGAATATTTTGCAATCTCATACGATATTTTGCAATCCCATGCAATCTTAATATTTCCATTCTTTTGTTAAATATAATTTTGTTGCTGAAAAATTTAACTGCAGTTTTCTTGAAAATTCGTTTTTATTTCTTAGTGGAAAATTATTTTTCACTAATAATTGAACTATTACATTTTTTCATAAAAATTGATATTTTTAGTTTAAAGTTCATGAACTTGTTGAGAATTCTTTTTTTTTTTGTAAAAAAATTAATTATCTTCGCTAAATATTCATCTGATAAATTTAAATTATATGTTAAATTATGAATAAAACAACAAGACATCGCGAAGATAAAATCGTAAAATGAAAAAACTTACCTGTTCCACATATTTTTTCCACGTGGGTTCCTCTTCTTTGAGACAAAACTCATTATATCCAGCTAATTGTCTCCTCTGTTCAGCCTCTTGCCACCAAAGTCCTGTCCTCGGATCAACATGTAAGCGTGCAGCGACTTCTTCAGCACCAAGACTAGCTGCCTCGGCTGTTGTCAGCCACATGATCTCTTCCCCAGGAGCCTCTTCACTTTCCTGAAAAAATTGCATTCAGAAAAATTCGGGATTCCTCAAAAAAAAAGATATAAAATCTTAATATTATCTAGAGAGTTCCACGTACAGAAGTCATCGTATCGCTGCAAGTTAAACGGTTATGCACATCCTGAATGCATTAGCTGACTGGATAGTTATCGACCAGTAATTACTACTTTAACGAAGAACGTCGTAAATCCGATTATGTTTGCAGAAAACAAGGCCGGATTTTGCAACGCACACAATCGAATCAAGCGAATCAAAGAACAAAGTTCTTACTAAAATATCAGAATCGATTTCGACGCTAGAAACTCTAAATTCTACGCGTTTTACTGGACATCACTGCTTGCAAGTATTTTCATTATTTTGGTAACAAGTGACTCACGCACTAATAAATTTATACGCTCTATTTTTCATTTATTTTACTGAATCCATTTATAATTTTAGTACGAATGACAGGTGCAGCCATGACGTGTATGTACACTCGCCTACAAAAAATACCTTAACATAACCTCCAAACCAAGACTTTTTGACATAGGGTTGCTTTCACGCATTTTCACAGGTCCAATTTTCCGGGAAATTGTGTACATTAATAATCGAAGACCTCAATTCGCGCGGAAAATAAGAGTTCACCGGGATAATAGTACTTATAAAACTATCTGAAAAATTGAATTTCCAACCTACCGGGAATTTCCCCTGTGCGTTTTCCTGTACGTCACGAAATATACTGCAACTTTCCTAAAATTTCCAGCTTATCAAAATGGAGCGGTAATCCTCCCCAAAGTTTACACTTTAGTGACTTTAGTCCTTACACATGTTCATGACACATGTTGACAGTTTTGCAAAGGTTGTTTATGTCTCTGATTTTCTCTGATTCTGGCATTTTTATTGTGATGTTGGGGTTGTAAATAAAATTATTTTTTAAAAGCAGGGCTCGATGGAGAAGCCTGTAAGGAAAGTGTGTCCACCCCCAGAGGATTTAAGTGTCATTTTGAACGATCTTCGATGTGAAGAATGCAGCTTTCATTTCAGAAACTTGGCTCGCTATCGTATGCATAATTTAAAAGTTCACGAAAAAAAGGATTTAACTAAAATAGATGCTGAAGATAAGGAGGTTATTCACTACCACTGCCCAGTTAAAACCTGCATGTATGCAATTAATTGTGAAAGGTTCTTCACCAAGCAGAGGTACCTCAAACAGGTTAGAGATAAAGCATTTTTGTCACTTCGAGAACGAAGTATTTTCACGAATTTTTCCATCCGAAAGGACTAATTTTCAACAAAAAAGATACTTTTTAGCCAAATTTAAACCAATAGTTTGTTAATTTGATTATTAAAAATAAAATATTTCAAAAGGGGAAAATTACGAAAAAAAGGCTTTGGGCCCCCCCCCCCCCCCGGTGTCTAAAAAATCGTAAGTTTTCTCACCCCGTCGTTGAAATCTCTTGAAATCCTTTTAAATCTCTTTACAAGTTTATAAAATCCCTTCAGATCTTCGCAATCCTATTAAAACTCCCTGATATCCTTAAAAATTTGTGATATTTTATACATATCTCTTGAATTGAAATCCCGTGATTTATTTTGAAATATTTCTAAATTTCTTAAAATATTATAAAATCCCTTGCAATATTTTTTAATCTGCGGAAATCGTTTTTAATTCCGCAAAATCTCTTCAAATCTGATGAAATTCAGAAAATACTGAAAATCTCGTTAAATTCGGTAATAATGTGGTGGTAAATATTTAATTTATATATTCAGGAATCAAAGGAAGTTTCCCAGTCATTTTTGTGTTTCAAAAATTTGTTTTAGTCAGGTTTAAAAAATCTATTAAATACTTCAGCACTTTTTACTGATAAAAATACATAAGAAAAAATGCAATAAGATCTATAATTCGTCTTTTTTTTGCCTAAAAATTCAACAATTTAGTTAAAACTTTTTTCTTTCTTGCCTGAAAAATCTTGTTGTAAACTGTTTTGTAGAATAATTGTCTTTTCGGCTTAAAATTCCAAAACTTTGTTGAAATTCATTTTCCTTCTTGTCTGTAAAATATTTTTTGGCCTAAATTTCAAGTACTTGGTTAAAATTTCAATTAATTTTGTGATAATTCATTTTTTTGTTGTTGAAGCTTCATCCTTTTAATTTAAAATAGTCAAGTATTACATTTTTCATTGAGAATTCATCTTTGTTGGTTGTATATTTTATTATTTGATAGAAAATCAAATTATTTGGTTGAAAGTTAACTTTTTGGTTAAAAATTCGACGGTAATCTTATTTCCTACCTTCCAAATCCAAAATTTCTTTTACGCAAAAAAGAAATCTTGTTCTCGTAAAAATGCATCGTTTATCTAATAAAATGCAAGGTTTGAAAACCCTCTTTTATACATTCAATTTTAAATATAATTGGTAAACATTTAATCACATTTTATAGAAAATAAATTCGCAAAAAACACCGTAAAGTTAAAAAAGAAAATTTGTCCGTGAAAAAGAACATTATAAAAATTATTATTTGCATTATTTTTATATTATTGACGGCAATTATATGTATAAACATTTTAATGAATGAAAAGTAAAATTTAAAAAGCGTACGCAGCGATAATCGAACACGCAACCTTTCGACTATGAAACGAAAGTAAAATTGACAATTGCCGGTCTACCCTTATTAATCGTGTTTATAATCCCAAAAAAGTAATTTTAACAGCCAAAAAAAGTTCTTAATTAGCATATTTAAAAAAATTATAAAGAGGACACTTATGTTAGAATTTTTTGGACGCTCCCTATACAATAATACAAACCTTTTTGCAGCATTACTTGAAGATTCATGCAGAGAAAAAATTCCCTTGCACTAAATGTTCCAAAAGTTTTTCAACCGAAGCAGCAAAAGGTGCTCACATAAAGGTTTGTGGTACCGATTTTAAGTGTAAAGTTTGCTCAAAATCGTACACCACCTACGAAGCACTCTTGACTCACGCCAAGCGCAATTCGCACGAAGTGGACCAAAAGTTCAAAAAGAATTCGAGGTAAGTTCACCACTGCAGTACGATTTTGAATTTGAATAATAGTGTAAGACCTCATTTATGATATGTATCGCAGGCAACCAAAATTAAAGAAAAAAGTGGACATCGGTCAAGTTCATATTCCGATAATTCCAAAGCTGAGAAGAATAACTTCTATATTACCAAATGCACCATCTTTAGAACCTGAAGACAAAGAAAAAGACAAACCCAAAAAGAAAGCCGTTATAATTTCAATTCAAATACTACCAAAGTTTACACATAACGTTGCTGTGCAAACCCAGGAAAGAAATGAGTCTATAACCACAGAGGCTCTTTCACAGAATGCTAAAGGGAAAAACGAAACGACTCAGGAGACACAAACGAATGAAGTACAGAAGAAAAACACCCTGCAAACTTCGAAAGAAACGCAGACTTTAAATACAATTAAAAAGATAATCAAGGTCACTCCTAGAGTCAAAAAGCACAGGATGGTTGAAAATCTGAAGATTAAATCAACGGAGCCGGTTATTAATAAGGACATGAATCTGACTGACAACTTTGCTTCCGAGAATCTCTTTCCTAGCAGTCCACTTCCTCTTCGTCACGACGTTGGTCTTCCGGATTTGTGGGAAGACAAAAGCACTTCTGCGACTCAAACGAGTCCCGAAAAAAATATCTTCGCCGATTTGAATAACACGATAACGAGATCTGGTCTTCAGACGTTTTGCGAGGAAGAGAATTCGAATTCGGTTAACGAATATCCATTTTCTGGGACGAATAAAATTACTCGAGCGGATCCAATGCTAACTGATGAATACACCGACAGATTTAGCAGTATAGAGACGCAAACTGAGCAAGCTTACTGCCAATCATTGTTCGATTCCGATTCCTTGTCTAGGACCTTCACCTTGAATTCAAATAACGAAACCCAGACGACGCAAAGTTTCATTAATATGGAACCTCTTCAAGTTTATAATCATTCTTGTACACAGACTTGCGATGAAATCCTGCCTTCAGATTTGGGTTTGTCCAATATTCAAACGCAGACTGCTTGGTCGCACTTTGTGGACACGACTGTTTCGACGGAAACTCAAACGAGAGATTTTACATGCGAACCTGGCTGCGAGGACTCTAATCACGATTGTAGATCGTGGCTGAGCATTCAGACGAATCATATGGAGACTCAGACTGACTTACTTT
Organism: Druon quercuslanigerum; assembly: GCA_010014905.2. Taxonomy (NCBI): domain Eukaryota; kingdom Metazoa; phylum Arthropoda; class Insecta; order Hymenoptera; family Cynipidae; genus Druon; species Druon quercuslanigerum. Next base: position 54,517 of record JAAAKG020147061.1, read on the forward strand.
CTATGTTAGAAGATTTAGTCTAGCAGAGCGATTTTCTCGTGGTAAAAACGACATTCTCAGAGACGCGAACCGAGGGGTGCATTTTTTAATCAAAGGTAAAGATCGAATAGCTTTATTATTGTAAATAAGTATGATAGTTTTCTATTTAGGATTAGTTGAAATTCATGAATTTTATTTACCCCTCGGCTCGAAAACTTATTTTATGTGATTCTCGAATTAAGTGGGTACGAAATTGCCTACGCAATACTCGTTTAATTAGTTATTATTCTTTTCTTCCAGGAGAAGAAAGATTCTTTAGTTTAGTTACTTTTAAACTACAGTCCGATATTTTGTAATATATTGCCCACTGAAGAGTCGCTTTCATTCCAAATTTTGTTAATTCAGAATGATTTTTTGGTATATTTTATTGATTTTTATTACTCGGTCCTGTTATTTAATCCGGGGTTCATTATAAAATAATTAATTCACGGCATAGCTGAACCAAGTCTAAATGAAAGTTGAATCCTAATGCGATTTTTTATTAATTATGATTGTTCTTTCTTGAAAAAATCTAGTTTAATATTGAACTAATATGAAATTTAAACAGTTTTCTAAAAATATAATATGGTGAAATTTGCCCAAACATTTTTTTCACTGTATTTTTTATTTATTATGACTCTGTTGCATCTCAAGAATATTTGAAGATGAAAATTAAAATAATCCGTCAGGTCGTTTAAAAAAAAATAAATTAATCATATCCAGAAATTGACTGATTGCAAAAAAGAGCCCGATCGATTATTTTTATTATTACCTTAAAACAATAAATTTTAAAAATGGGAACTCTGAAGCTAAACATTTTTCCATTTGAAGTAATAAAAAATAAACCACAAATTAAAGCAATCGAAGTCGAACTCCTGAATTTTAAATTATTTGAAATTGAAGTTTAAAAATTTTATATTGAAATGCTCAATAATAGTTTTGCTAAATCACTTATTGTTCACTTTTTAATGCTTTTTAACTTTTTTTAAAAATTTATTTATACTTACAGTTGATAAAATAAAAATGTTTTTTATCCAAAATTTTCTTTAAATAAAAAATGTACGCTTAAAAATAAAAATGTAAAATGGAAAATCATTAAGGAAAAAGATAATAAAATTACGCATTGTAAACTAACTGTTGAAATCGAACTTGGCCAGCTTTTTCTTAAAAATGGAATCGATCTATTATTTTCATTTTTGCCTTTTAATATTCGTAGAATGTCAAAAAAAAAAACATAATAAATAAATAAATTCAATTATCAACGAATTCAGGCAACATCTGTCATTCCTTTACAGTTTGATCAGATTTGTTTTTTAATTTGTTACAACCATTCGAAGATTATCAGAAAATTTTCCAAAAATGAGACATTTTTGTTTCAAATTCAGTATTTTGCGAAAGAGCATATATATTCAAGCTTTTCTTTTTTATTCGCTGCGGTAGTTCTTACTCTTTCCACTGATTTTAACGAAATTTAAAGTACTTCAAAAATGACAAAATGGCGTCTGTTTTTTCTAAAATTTTTGAAAGTGCATTTTCTCAAAAACTTCAATGTTAAAACTTGGTTTATTTTGTAAATGTGTAGATGGTCATATGTTCTACATATCGCATTATTTTCAAACTTAGTTAACTACTGCCTCAAATTGAAAAAAAATCATTTTTGAAATAGAATTTTTTCATTTTTATTTGAAAAAAATGGAAGGTACAAGAAATTGTTTTGATAAAAGCTTACACGTCTAGAAAATTCTACAAAAACTTCCTCTTGCTCATTTGTAATATCTTGCATTTACTAGAAAAAATTAAATTATAAAAAAATCTTATTCTCAAGAATTGTGTGAGTTCTCATGAAACTGGTATGGAAATACGAACAAAAATAAAAAAGGTGGGACTTTCCAAAACCACTTCTTTATTTTTGAAATCGAATTTTGAAAACATAAAGTGAAGGTTTTCAGGGAAACTCCACCTTCTATATTTTTTCAAATATGTAAAAAAAGTTTCTGCTAATATAAAAAAGGCATTCGGACTAACAAATTTTTGAGGCCGCAAACTTTTTTATATATCATTTTTTTATCTTTTCTCGTAAATTTTAATTGTACTGTCAAATGTTTCAGAAAAAAATTGCCCCTTCAAAATAAATTTCTCAATTTATCATTATTTTTTAATCAGTGCCCCACATATCTACGCTCCTTAGGAAAGAATATATTTTTTTCAAGTCTCATTTTTTGAGAATTCATAAGTAATTTTCCAATGATTGTTAAACTGTAAAATATACGTTCCTTTTATCGTAAAGTTGTTATTCTTAACGAATAAAAAATTAATTTGGTCATACGGTCATAATATAATAAAAACAAGAGATTCTGATGTTAAGGAATCATTATGTATTTTGTCAAAAAAAAATTCTTCTTACGTTTCGACCTTATTGCAGGTCTTTTCAGATTTTCAATATCAACAATAGTGACAAATTATATGCATAAGACATTTCAAAATACGATTTCGTCAACTTATTTAACACTAATCTTTGTATTAACAAGTAGTCATTTATAAAATTGTTACTGAAAAGAAATTGAAACCTCAGAAATCGTACTGAGGTCTCAAATTTGTGGAAACTACATTTTTAAAAACTGACGCTGTGTTTGTTTTGGGCGAACGTTCGACTACACGGTACGTTAGAGTAGTACGTTAGAGTAAGTTAGATAGGATTTTGATGTGTCTTATGGATACAATTTGTCACTACAGGTGATATTGAAACTCTGAAGAAGACCTGCAATAAGGTCGAAACGTAAGAAGACAATTTTTTTGACAAAATACATAATGATTCGTTAACATCAAAATCCCTTGTTTTTATTATATTATGACCGAATGACCAAATTAATGTTTTATTCTCGAAGAGTAATAACGTTATTTAAAGAACGGTCGAAAAAAAATTCAGAGTAAAGGAATACTCCAATTACACTGAATATACATATATTTATGTTCCTTTTATCTTCCTTTTATCTTCACTTTATAGTGATATATCCAAATAAAAAACAATTTTTAAACAATGGCTTAGACTTTTCATGAAATGTTGTCTGATTTAAAATGGAATTGGCAATTTAGACTTGGTGCAATCACACCCTGAATCGTGAACTTACCAATTACCTTTGATATTATTCTGGAAATAATGCATTTACTCTTTCATTAATTTATTCTTAGTACCTTCGAGACTTTGTGTCATAACGTTTAGACTGATTTTTTATCGCACACGGTTCCGTTACGAAGTACAAAGTGTGTTTATTAGGATTGTTTAACGTGTATAAATATATAGACAGCATTGTGAATTCATAAATTATCCTCCGCTATTTAAAAGAATCGCATTTTTGTCAATTTACTGATCACAGTACTCACAGTCATGCTACCGATGCGAAACAATTTTACATTTAACTGCATGTAAATAGGTATATAAAATTATTCCTCTACCTGAAAGATATTTCACACATCTCTCTCTCTCTCTCTCGCTCTCTCTCTCTCTCTCTCTCTCTACAGGTTTACATTTTCTCATTTAGACAGACAAGAGAGTGTTGGATAAACTTATAAAAACTTATAAACCCTTGGGGCCATATTTACGAGTTTCTCCAACACTCTTAATTAATATAAACTGAATTCACTACACAGGTAGCAAAAAATTTCTGCGATTTTAAACAGGTGCTTAAAGCATTCGATTAATATGTACAAAATAAGTCGCTAATTAAAATAACACACTTAAAATAGTTTCAATTCGACTCGAAAAGTGTAAATGATGATCAATAGGATCAGTGATGTTTCAAAACTTGACTAAAAGCTGGATAAAGAGAAAAAGAGAAGCTTGACAAAATTGTATTTTCTCTCTCACTCTCTCTGTATCCAGTATTTTAATTAGTTGATTACAACGCTGGCCCGGTCGCGTTGTCATCGTCAGAGTCTGGCAAAAAATCTTTGGTTCGGTCCTCTATTCTGTCCACATTCTCCAATGCCGAAGCTAATACTCTTAAATTCCCCACGCCGGACATTAATTGCCTGGAAGGAAATTTTTTTAAATTAGATTATTAGATAAGTAAGTAATCTCAAGATTTTACTTAGATCTTAAATAAGAATGGAAATCGAAAAATGAAAGCGATCTGAAATTGATAAATAGCAGGGCTGCCTCCGATTAATGTACTTGAAAAAAATGGAAAAGTGACTAAAAGTGACTACTGTTCACGCAAAAAAGGCCTATAAAGTCAATACAAACACTTATCTCCTCAAAAATTACGATTCCATTACACATTTAATTTATCAGCTTGCATTAACAAAATTAAATGAAATTCTATTGCTTAAAAACAAGATAATAATTTCTAGAATACAATTTATAAGTAATGTTTAAACAAATTGTAATTTTTATTACAAACTAAATAAATCTTTGACACTTAACTGCCATATTTATTTTTCGATTCTTTACAATAGGAACTAGAAAACCAGAAAAATTATAAATTAAAATAATTTCAATTTTAGTATTGCAGACTTGAGGCGTAAAATTCTATTAAATAAAATTAATGTAGGTGCCATATAAAATTCAATATGAAATGATTTAAATTCCTAACCTTTCACATAAAAATATTGCATTTTTAACAAAATAGATGCATTTTTAACCAAAAAATTGAATTTTCAACCAAAAATAAAATATTTAAATTTTCAAATCAAAATCAATTATAATATTTGAACCAAAAAAGGCGAATATTGACATTTCTACAAAAAGAGATGAATTTTAAATCAAATAAATCGACTTTTTCTAACAAAAAATATGAATTTTCTACTGGGAAAAAGATCAATTATCATTTAAAAATGAAAAAGTGACAAAAAGCAAAACGAAATTTAAAGAAAATAGTTCACTTTTCAACCGACGAGACGAAGTTCCGACTAAAATGATGAACCCCGTTAATCAAAAGAAAAGAATGAACAAAAAGTTTAATCCTAAAACAAAACATATAATTAATTGTTAACCAGACAGTTGCATTTTCAAACAAGAAAGATAAATAATCAACGAAATCGCTCAATTTTCAACGAAAAAAAAAATTAATTTTCAACCACGTAATTGCATTCAAAACCAAATAGTTGCACTTTCAAACAAAAGAGACGAATTTTCATCAGAAAAATTTAATTTTCAATTATAAGGTCGAAATTATGAACAACAAATATATTAAACTGAAGCTATAAGCAGCTCCATTTTCAACAAAACAGTTGAATTTTCAAGCTAAAAAGACAACTTTTTTAGAAGACAGTTAGGCTTTCAAAAATAGTTAATTTTAAACCAAAAAATATGACTAACAAAATTTTGAATGAAAAAATTTTAAAAGTTTTCTACCATACAAGGTAATTTTAACTAATGAGCTGAATTTTCTACTAAGGAGGTAAATTTTTAACAAAAAGTTGAGTTTTGAACCTAAAAAATCAAATGTTTTAGAAAAAATTTGACTTGTAATCCGGAAAAAACAAATTTTTAGCAAAAAATATAATATGAAGCCTGAAAGATGAGTTATCAAATGGTCGAAATTTTAAATACAAAAATTTGAACTGAAACCAAGAGCAGTTGCACTTTCAACCAAGCAGTTTAATTTTCAACCAATAAAGATCACTTTTCTACCAAGAAAGATGACTTTTATACATACAAAAAATTAATTTTCTATCCAAAAGACAAATTTCATCAGTTATA
>JAAAKG020147062.1:0-32435 GCA_010014905.2 Druon quercuslanigerum
GTACCGGCTCAGGGATCGAACCCCGGACCTCTGAGGTGAAGTCCGAGCGTCTAACCACTGAGCCACCGAGGCTCTATCTTTTTACTAGTAACCTTTTTTTTAAATTTTACTTTTTAGTTTTAATTCGTTACTAGGTTAGAAATTTTTTTTACGAATACCAAACATTGTATTGCTTTCGCAAATATTTATTTTATTTTATTTTTACTATCTAAATTGTAGAGGGTAGTTTGAAAAAAATTTACTGGTTAATGATCAGTGTATATAATTAATAATAAACTTTAATAATTTTTTTAGTGTACTCAGGTGAAAAAGTTACGCATAACGGGCAATCTAAAGCAAAAACGCATGAAGGTGACAGAATAATTTAAAAAAGCATAAAAATGTATTGCTAAATATAGAAAAATTCAATTTCTTATCAACACGAAAATTTTTTTTAAATCTACATAAACACTTTACGAAAGAACAAACTATTAATTTCAGAGACTCATATTCATTTTTCATCAAAAATATATTTTTTTATTGAAATTAAAACTGTTTCAGTTCAACATTCGTCAATTCAGTTTAAAATCCTCCCTTAAGGTAGAATTGCCATCATTTTTAGCTAATAATTAATATTTCTTGGATACGAAATTTATTTTATTGGTGAAAATTTTCATTATTTGGTTCAAAATTTAAGAATTTTGATGAAAAATCATTTTATACACCTAATAATTTATCTTTTTTGAATAAAAATTAAATTATTTTACTAGAAAATTCCACTATTTGTTTTTTTTTGTTTTTCTTGAGTAAGGAATTTTTCTTGGTTTGAACATTACTTGCTTAATTAAATGTTTTTTTTCTTAAGGTAAATTTAACTGCTTTTAAATAATAATTGAAATCTTGTTTGGAAATAATATCAGCGATGAAATTTTTTGTTAAAAATTCATCTTTTTTGCATTAAAATCATTTTTTTATTTAAATAAAAAATCAATTATGCCAAATTTTCTTAAAAATTTATTTCTGGTTTAAAATTAAACTGGTTTCTCAAGTTTGTTTCATATTAATTTATTTATGAAAAATTTAACTATTTTATTTTTTTCTTATTTTCTTAGCCTAAAATTTACAAATTTCATTTTTTAAATATACATTTTATAGTCAAAGATGTAACTTATTGAATAAAGTTTAACTAATTAGTTTAAGGTAAAATTTTACGGCAGAAAATTTATTTTTTAGTTAGATTTTCATCCCTTCAGTTGAAAATGCATCTCTTTGGTTGCAAATTTAATTATTTTATGCAAATTTAACTTTTGTGTTGAAAAAATGTTTTTGAAACTAAAATTACATAATTCCGTTCTTGGTTAAAAACTTTCTTTTTGTAGAAAATTATCATCGTGTTGATAATTTATCCCTCTGAATAAAACTTTAACAATATTGTTAAAAATTTGTTTTGTTTATGTTGAAAATTAATTTTTTTAATAAAAGTTTGACTATTGCATTTTGTATTAAATTTGATCTTTTTTTGGTTGAAAATTAAACTGTTTTTTTATTATCTTTTCCAGATAAAAATTCAAATAAATGTTTAACAATCAATCTTTATGTTAAAAATTTATATTTTTGTGGTAAAAGTTCAACTATTTTTGTGTGAAATTTTCCTTCTTTACTTGAAAATTGTAGAACTTGGTTAAAAGTGAATTTTTTTTGCATAAGTGTTTTTTGGTGTAAATTCAACCCATTGTTTGAAAGTTGAACTCCTATGTTAAAAATGAATGCTTTTTTGATCATGATTCACCTATTTAGTTAAAAATTTGTTGCACTTGTAAAAAATTAAAAAATTTCAGTAAAAAATAATTTTGTTTGTGTTGAAAAGTAATTTTATTAACTGAAAATTTAACAATTTCATTTTTTGTTGAAAATGTATCTTTTTCGTTGAAAATTCAGCTATTTGGGTAAGAATCTATCTTTTTATCCGAAAATTCATTCATTTGTTGAGAATTTCTGTATTTTGTTTTTTCGCTCTGAATTTTAAAAGTTTCTATACGATGTACTAAAAAAATATTAAATCAGTCACGACTAGGCTACAAGTTTACATAAAAAGTGAAAAAACTGTCACCCGAAATATCACGTTTTTTGAAATTTTTTGTAGAAAAAGTTACATTTAGAATTTGTAAAGATAACAAGAAATCTTATACTTTTAAAATTAACTTACCCACTACTGACAAAAAAGATTGATTCCAATATTTTACCTGAAAAAAAAAACAAAATCAAATTTGTATCAAATTTTGCCTTCAGAAAAGAACAAAAATAGTCGACTCATTTTTCACAAATATGATCCAACAGCTTGGTGAGTGAAAATTTGATTGAAGTCATATATTTGTTGTTGGGCTTTTTAATTTTTTAGATTTCACTATTTGTTTCAAAATTTATGTATTCTGTTGCGAATTCGTTTTGAATAGTGGAAAAATATTTCTCTTGATTGAAACTTTAACTATTTTGTTAAAAAATTCATGTATTTTGTGGAAATTTTAATTTTCGCGTTAAAAAATTACTATTTTGTATAGGAAATTTGTATTTTAGTTTTTAAAATTTAACTGTTTTGTAGAAAAATCAAAGATTCAATCAAAGTTTCGTCTATTTCAGTAAAAAATTTATTCTTTTTCTGAACAATGTAATTATTTAATAAAAAATCAACTCAATCACTTTTCTAACCCTTTTTTAATTCTTTAAATTGCTTTTTTTTTAAAAACACCTTCTCTATCCTCTTCCATTCGTTTTAAATCAAGAATATTCTTTCCAAGCATTCAGAACATTTTTTCATTTTTTCTTTTGACTGCTTTTTCAATACAAAATCGCATTTTCTATCAGTTTCCACTCATTTTACACTCATGAATATCCTATTCTACTCCTCAGAATGTTTTTTAAAAAAATCATTTTTTAAATTTCTTAGAATGCTTTTTCAATCAAATATTTCCTTCCCACCCGCTCATACCCCTTTCACAATCCACAATTTTCATTCCAACTCCTCAGACTACTATATTAATTCAAAATTCCTTTTCCAGCTCCTGAAAATGTTTCTTCAATACAATATCCCCTTTCAAGCCCCACGGACCCCATTTACAATCGAAAATCTACTTTTCAACCCCTTCCAATCCCCCCAAATGCTTTTTCATCCAAAATTCCCTTTCCATCATCTCAAAGTGTTTTTTGAATCCAAAAGCCCATTTTCAACCACACACTCCTTTAGTGATCGAAAAACTTCTATTTGACCCCTTATAATTTTTTTAAAAGATAAAATGATAACTCCTTAGACTAATTTTTTGAATGTAATATGCCCTTTTCTGTCCCTCATCCTCTTTTTTACCCTTTTTCAAATCTTCGAACTCCCTTTTCAATAAAAAGTTGCCTTTGCTATCCTCTTTTATTCCCTTCTATTCACTTAAAATCAAAAATATCCTTTCCAACCACTCAAAATGTTTATTTTTTAATTTAAAGTACCTTTATAAACTCCTTACACTTTTTTTTCAATCTAATATCCCCGTTTCAGCAGCTCAGAACCCTTTGACATTTCGAAATCCTCTTTCCAAGTCATCAGACTGCTTTTTTGAATTCAAAATTCCCTTATCTGTCTCCTCATTCATTACCTCTTTTTTTACTCTTTAAACTCCTTTAAAACAATAACCTTTTCTATCCCCTTCCATTCCTTCTTACAATCAAGAAAATTTTTTTCAATCCCTCAGAATGTTTTTTTTTATTTGATATCTGTTTTCCAACTCCTCAGATAGTTTTTTTTATTACAAAATCAGATTTCTTATCCTCTTCCACACCTTTTATAATCAAGAATATCCTTTCAGCCCCTTATCATGTTTTTCCAACCTAAAATTCCTTTTAAATTCTTTAGACTGCTTCTTTAATTTATTATCCCAATTCCAGCCGCTCAGACTCCTTTGATGATTCAAAATCCCCTTTCCATTCCCCTTGTTCGCCCTTATACTGCTTTTAAAAACTTTAAATCCCCTGCTCTGCCTTATCAAAAACATTTCCAACCCTTTTTCAATTCTATAAGCTGCTTTTTATATAAAAAATCACCTGTTCCATCCCCTTCCATTTCTTTTACAATCAAAAATATTCTTTCAAACCCTTAAGAATATTTTGTCAATTTTAAATCCCCTCTTGAACTCCTCAAAATGCTTTTTTAATAACAAATCGCTTTTTTTCTCGCCTTCCTCTACTTTTACAATCCAGAATGTCCTATCCAGCAAATCACAATGATCTTAAAAATTTTAATTCCTTTAAGAACTTCTTAGACTGCTTTTTCAATCCAATATCCCCGTTCCAGCCGCTTTAACTTCTTTGAAAATCCAAAATCCCCTATTCAACACCTCAAACCGCTTTATTCATTTAAAATCCCATTTCCAGCTCTTCAGACTGTTTTTTTTAATAAACAGAACCACACACCCTTTTTACGAGAAAAAAACAATTTCAAATTCCTTAGACTTTGTTGACCCTTCAGACTTCTTTTACAATATTAAATCCCATTTATAACCCCTTAGGCTGCATTTTAAAATTTTAAATCCCCGTTTCTGCCCCATCTTCCACATTCCCCGCCCTTTTCAATTTATCAAACAGCTTTTTCAAAAAAAAATCACCTTTTTTATCCCCTTCCATTCCTTTTACAATCGAGAATATTCTTTCCAAAGCCACAAAATGTTTTTTTCAGTTTTTCTGCTTTCACAATTAGCAATATTCTGTTTAATCCCTTAAAATAATTTTTTAAGTTTAAAATGCCTTTTCTAATTACTCGGACTCATTTTTTAATCTAAAACGCCCTTTACAACTTTTTGCAAAGTTTTCTCAATCCCCAATCTTATTTAAAACTCCTCGAACTAATTTTTCTATCCAAAATCCCAATCTTCCCAACTCTCATACTAATTTTTAATTTAAAAATCTTCTTTTCAACTTCTCAAACTGGGTTTTTAATCCAAAATCCTCTTTCCAGTTAATTAGACATTTTTTAGTTCAAGAGCCCCTTTTCAGTTTCTGTTTTTTCAATACAAAATCGCCTTTTCTATATGTTTCTACTACTATCACAATTAGGAATATTCTGTCTAATCCCTTAAAATGATTTTTCAATTTAGAATCCCTTTTCCAGCTCCTCAGACTCCTTTTTTAATCTAAAACGCCCTTTTCAACTTTTTAGACAGTTTTCTCAATCCCAAACCCTATTTAATACTCCTCCAACTAATTTTTTCTATCCAAAATCCACTTTCCAACTTCACTTTCTGTTCAATTCCTTTGAATAATTTTTCAATTTAAAACCCCTTTTCCAAGTTGATTAAATCAACTTTTCAACCTTCTAAGACTGCTTTTAAACATTTTAAATCACCTTTTGTGCTCTCTCAGCCACATTAACAACCCTTTTTTAATTTTTTAAACTGCTTTTTCAATTATAAAATTACTCTTTCTATCCCATTCCATCAATTTTACAATCCTTTAAAATTTAAAAATCCCCTTTCCAAATCACGACACTGTTTTTTTAATGCCCTATTCTATACTTTTCTATACCCTTCTACTCCTTACACAATTAGGAATATTCTGACCAATCTCTTATAATGGTTTTTTAATTTAAATCCCTTTTCCAGCTCCTCAGACCCCTTTTTTAATCTAAACCACCCTTTCCAGCTTCTCAGACGGTTTTCTCAAAGCCAAATCCTATTCCAAACTCCTCGAACTAATTTTTTAATCCAAAATTCCGTTGCCAACTGCTCATAATAAATTTTTTATCCATAATTCTTTTTCCAAATTCTCAATCGTTTTTCGATAAATCAAACAAAACTACTTTTTAGACTTTTTAGAATACTTTTACAATATAAAATCCCCTTTCCAACCTCTTAGGACAGCTTTTAAACTTTAAATCCCCTTTTTTGCTCCCTCAGCCATATTCAAAATCACCAGATTGTTTTTTCAGTACAAAAACACCTTTTCTATACCCTTCTTCTCCTTTTACAATAAAGAATATTCTTTGCAATCCCCTAAAATGATCTAAAATTTTTTTTCCAACTTGTCATACGAAGTGTTTAATCAAAAATCCTTTTTCAAACTTCTTAATTTGGGGTCCTAATTTAAAATAAACTTTCCGATTCCCCTTATTCCTCCTTTTTCTTTTTGGGATCAATCAAACAAATCTACTTTTTCAACTTTTCAGTCTACTTTTACAATATAAACTCCCATTTCCAAGCTCTTAGGACTGTTTTTTTATAATTTTGAAACCCCTTTTCGGCTCCCTCAGCCACATTCCCAACCCTGTTTGAATTCTTGAAACTGCTTTTTCAATCAAAAATCAACTTTTTTATCTCCTTCTATCTCTTCTTCTATTCTATCCCTTTTATGCTTTTTATTCTTTGCAATCCCTTAGAATGACTTTTCAATTTAAAATCCCTTTTCCAAGTCCTCGTCCTCAGATCGCTTTTTTTAATCGAAAGCGCTCTTTCCAACTCCTCAGACAGTTTTTTCAATCCTAAATTCTACTTTACACTCCTCGAACTAATTATTCTATCCAAAATTGAATTTTTAATCCAAAATCCCCTTTCCAGCTCCTCAGACTTTTTTCAATTTAAGATCACCTTTTCAGTTTCTTAGACTCCTTTTAAAATCAAAAATTCTCTTTCAAGCTCCTAATACCGCTTTTTAAACGAAAAACCCAGTTTAAAAACGTTAGACTCCTTTGACGATCCAAAAACCTCTTCCAAACCCCTTTTCCTCTTTTCAATCCTCGATCTTTCTTTCTACTTCAAGTACGACTTTTATCTTGTTTTCCTTTGTTCAATTCTCCAGTCTCTTTTTTTCTCTTTCTAGTTAACAATTTCGGTTCTCTGTCATTGTTGCTCTCATCCCGTGAGTCGTTAGCACACCTCAGATAGCAAGCAAGGAGGCGGAGGGAATAAAAGTTGTCTGGGAGTCGGAAAACCGGCTTTCTACGAGTATCTGGGGTGTATTTTTTACGGGGCTATCTAGTGCACTCGCGTTGTTTGCACTGGTGGATGGGAATCATGAGGACGAGAGCGGGGCAAAGAAAGTTCTTTTCCCTGTCTGAGTAAACCTCGTGAATGGGGAAAGCCTGAGGAATAGAACACGAGTACTAGTAGTTAAGTTACTTCTAGAGAACCGTTAAACACAAGAATATAGGATACCTCACAGCCTGTCTCTAGTTACTTTAACCGGAAACCGGGTATCTACTTGTGTATCGCTTATACCCCATCTCCTTGTCACGACGTGATAGCACAGTGTTTAATGACTTTTAACTACCCAAAGACACCTCCTTACATATAACACACTCGGATTCCCTCACTTACAAGTGATTACGTGAATAATTACTCGAATGTCATTCTAGTTTTCTGGATATGTTCAATAACAATCATAATTTTAGTCTTAGGAAATTAATGATTCTGATGCTCAGCCAACTAGAAACCCTCCAGTGGAAACTTTAAATACAATATGTGAATTTTTCTAATTAAATAAAATTATAGTTAAGCATTTTTTAAACAATTTTGCTTTCTTTTCTTGCAACAAAAAATCCGAGTTTTTCTCAATTAATATTATAAGAATAACAACTTTTAAGAATTTTTATCGCAGTATTGGCCGTCTTACCAACTACACTTACACAATCAAGATCACATTCTATTTAAACAGGGTTTTATTATACAGAAAGAATTTTCATCTCGAAGATTTTCTTAAGCTTTAATTTTGCGTTTAGAAGTAATTTATTTGAATATAAGAAATAAATTAGCATAATGAAACCGAATTGGTTGATTTTGTTAAGTTGAATCGATTGTTGTATTTAGAAACAACTATAGCTAATGAAGTTATGATGTGTCGAGATTTGCATATTTTTCTAATGTTTGTACAATTTTATTTTAAAAATAAAGCATTATTAAATTCAGCACTAAATTTGTTCATTATTTATTACTCTATTTACGTTTCTATTTGCTTTCCATCTTTAAAGACTCTTTTTACAATCAAAAATCCGCTTTTTTATCATCGCCGAATTTTTGTGCAATACGAAATCCCCTTTTACAGCCCCTAAGACTCACTTAACAATCCCAAATTCTCTTTTGTATTACGTAAGACTGTTTTTTGTAATCAAAAATCCAAAGCCTCAGATTTCTTTTATAATCCTGTCAGAATCCAAAATTATAACCCCTTTACAAACCCTCAGATTGATCTTGAAACCAAAAGCTCACATTTCCATAACTTTAGACTTCATTAAAAATTCAAATTTTCTTTTCCATACTATAACGCTTTCTTTATTATTCCAAAAGCCCCTTTCCAAATATTCAGACTGATTGTTCTATAAAAAAATTAACTCTTGAATTTCCTTTTACACTTTTTATAATCCAAAATATTCTTTTCCAGTCGTCGATTTTTTTCCTTGCGAAAATCCCCTTCTAGGCCTCTTAAATTTATTTCAAAATCTAAAATTTTCGGGCTTCTTATTCATTCTAAATTTTTTATTTTGCATTTCCTCAGATCTCTTCTAAAACCAAAAATCCCCTTTCCAAGACCACAGACTATTTTCTAATTCCAAAATCCAATATTCGTCCCCTCAGACTTCTTTTAAAATAAAAAATTTTCTATCCAGCCCTTCAGAATGTTCTTTCAGTACAAAATTTCCTTCCAGCCCAAAATCCTCTTTTGTAATACGTCAGACCTTTTTATATATTCAAAAATCGAAAGCCTCAGATTCCCTTTATAATCCTGTCAGAATCCAAAATTATAACCCCTTTACAAACCCTCAGAGTGATCTTGAAACCAAAAGCACACATTTTCCATAATCTCAGACTTCATTGATAATTCAAATTTTCTTTTTACATACTATAACGCTTCCTTTATTATTTCAAAAGCCCCTTTCCAATTATTAGACTGATTTTTCTATAAAAAAATTAATTCTTGCATTTTCTTTTACACTTTTTATAATCCAAAATATTCTTTTCCAGTCGTCGATTTTTTTCCTTGCGAAAATCCCCTTCTAGGCCTCTTAAATTTATTTCAAAATCTAAAATTTTCGGGCTTCTTATTCATTCCAAATATTTATTTTGCATTTCCTCAGATCTCTTCTAAAACCAAAAATCCCTTTTTCAAGGCCACGGGCTATTTTTCAAATCCAAAACCAATTATTTGTCCCCTCAGACTTCTTTTGAAATAAAAATTTTTTTATCCAGCTATTCAGAATGTTTCTTTAGTTCGAAAATTCCTTTTAGTCCAAAATTCTCTTTTGTATCACTTTAGACTTTTTTTAATATCCAAAATCCATTTCTTAACCCCTGATACGACTTTTAAAAATTAAAATAACTTTAAAAACGCCTTAGATTCCCTTTTTAATCCAAAATCATATTTTTCAGCCCTCCAGGCTCATTTTACATTCCAAAATCCCCTTTTCCATTCCCAAAAATCCTTTTACAATCCAAAATCAGAACCCCTTTACAAACCCTTTCCAACTCTCCAGACTGATTATTCTATAAAAAATTCACTCTTATATTTCTGTTCACTCTTTCTATATTCCAAGATATTCTCTTCCAGCCGTCAATTTGTTTTCTTTCAAAAATCCCATTTTATGCCTCTTAAATTCATTTCAAAATCTAAAACTTTCAAGGTAACCTCTTATTCATTCCAAAGTTTTATTTTGCATTTCCTCAGATCTCTTCTAAAATCAAAAATTCTACTCCTGATACAACTTTTGAAATTTAAAATAACTTTAAAAACGCCTAAGATTCTCGTTTTAATCCAAAATCATTTTTTCTATCCCTCCATGCTCATTTTACATTCCAAAATCCCCTTTTCAGTTCCCTAAAATCCTTTTAGAATCCAAAATTGGAACCCCGTTACAATCCTTCAGACTGATCTGGAAACCAAAAGCCCATATTTTCCGTAACCTCAGACTTCATTAAAAATGCAGGTTTTCTTTTTCCTTACTATAACGCTTTCTTTATTATCCAAAAGCCCTTTTCCAGTCCTTCCGACTGATTGTTCTATAAAAAAATTCACTCTTGCATTTCCTTTGACTCTTTTTATATTCCAGAAAAAAAATACTTTTCCAGCCGTCGACTTTTTTCCCTTTCGAAAATCCCCTTTTTTGCCTCTTAAATTCATTTCAAAATCTAAAATTTCCGGACTAACATCTTATTCATTACAAAATTTTATTTTGGATTTCCTCAGATCTTTTCTAAAACCGAAAATTCCCTTTCCAAAACCAGAGGCTATTTTCTAAATCCAAAACCAATTATTCGCCCCCTCAGTCTTCTTTTAAAATAAAAAATTTTCTATTTAGCCCTTCAGAATGTTTTTTTAGTCCAAAATCCCTTTCAGTCCAAAATCCTCTTTTGTATCACGTCAGACTTTTTTTTATAATCCAAAATCCATTATTCAATCCCTGATACGACTTTTAAAATGTAAAATAACCTTGAAAGCGCATCATATTTCCTTTATAATCTAAAATCACCTTTTCCATTCCTCAAAATCCGTTTAGAATCCAAAATTAGAATCCCCTTACAATCTCTCAGACTGATCTTGAAACCAAAAACCCATATTTTCCATAACCTCAGACTTCATTAAAAAATCAGGTTTTATTTTTCCATACTATAACGCTTCCTTTATTAACTAAAAGCTCCTTTCTAACTTTATTTATTTTATTTCTGATTTCCTCATATCACTTCTAAAACCAAAAGACCCCTTTCCAAGACCACAGGCTATTTTCTAAATCCAAAATCCATTATTTGTCACCTCAGACTTCTTTTAAAATAAAAATTTTTTTACCCAGTTCTTCAGAATGTTTTTACAGTACAAAATTCTCTTTTGTATCAAGTAAGACGTTTTTAATAATCCAATATCCATTTTTTAACCTTTGATACGTTTCTTGAAATTTAAAATAACCTTAAAAACGTCTTAGATTCCCTTTACAATCCAAAATCACCTTTTCTATCCCTCCAAGCTCATTTGACATTCCAAAATCCCATTTCCCATTCCCCAAAATCCTTTTAGGATACAAAATTAAAACCCCTTTATAACCCCTTATACTGATCTTGAAACCAAAAACCCACATTTTCCATAACATTTATTAATAATTCAGTTTTTCTTTTTCCTTACTATAACGCTTCCTTTATTATCCAAAGGCCTCTTTCCAACTCTTCAGACTGATTGTTCTATAAAAAAATTAACTCTTATATTTTCTTTGACTCTTTTTATATTAAAAAATATTCTTTTCCAACCGTCGATTTTTTTTCTTCTTGAAAATCCCCTTTTATTTTGGATTTCCACAGATATTTTCTAAAACTAAAAATCCCCTTATTAAGACCACAGGCTTTTTTCTGAATCTAAAACAAATTATTTGTCCCCTCAGACTTCTTTTAAAATAAAAAATTTTCTATTTAGCCCTTCAGAATGTTTTTTTAGTCCAAAATCCCTTTTAGTCCAAAATCCTCTTTTGTATCACGTCAGACTTTTTTTTATAATCCAAAATCCATTTTTCAATCCCTGATACGACTTTTAAAATGTAAAATAACCTTGAAAGCGCATCATATTTCCTTTATAATCTAAAATCACCTTTTCCATTCCTCAAAATCCGTTTAGAATCCAAAATTAGAATCCCCTTACAATCTCTCAGACTGATCTTGAAACCAAAAACCCATATTTTCCATAACCTCAGACTTCATTAAAAAATCAGGTTTTATTTTTCCATACTATAACGCTTCCTTTATTAACTAAAAGCTCCTTTCTAACTTTATTTATTTTATTTCTGATTTCCTCATATCACTTCTAAAACCAAAAGACCCCTTTCCAAGACCACAGGCTATTTTCTAAATCCAAAATCCATTATTTGTCACCTCAGACTTCTTTTAAAATAAAAATTTTTTTACCCAGTTCTTCAGAATGTTTTTACAGTACAAAATTCTCTTTTGTATCAAGTAAGACGTTTTTAATAATCCAATATCCATTTTTTAACCTTTGATACGTTTCTTGAAATTTAAAATAACCTTAAAAACGTCTTAGATTCCCTTTACAATCCAAAATCACCTTTTCTATCCCTCCAAGCTCATTTGACATTCCAAAATCCCATTTCCCATTCCCCAAAATCCTTTTAGGATACAAAATTAAAACCCCTTTATAACCCCTTATACTGATCTTGAAACCAAAAACCCACATTTTCCATAACATTTATTAATAATTCAGTTTTTCTTTTTCCTTACTATAACGCTTCCTTTATTATCCAAAGGCCCCTTTCCAACTCTTCAGACTGATTGTTCTATAAAAAAATTAACTTTTATATTTTCTTTGACTCTTTTTATATTAAAAAATATTCTTCTCCAACCGTCGATTTTTTTTCTTCTTGAAAATCACCTTTTATTTTGGATTTCCACAGATATTTTCTTAAACTTAAAATCCCCTTATTAAGACCACAGGCTTTTTTCTGAATCCAAAACCAATTATTTGTCCCCTCAGACTTCTTTTAAAATAAAAGATTTTCTATTCAGCCCTTCAGAATGTTCTTTCAGTACAAAATCTACTTTCTGTCCAAAATCCTATTTCGTATCAGGTCAGACTTTTTTTATAATACAAAATCCATTTTTCTACTCCTAATACAACTTTTGAAATATAAAATAACTTTAAAAACGCCTTAGATTCTCTTTATAATCCAAAATTATCTTTTCGTGCTCTCCAGACTCATTTTACATTCCAAAATCCCCTTTTCCGTTCCCTAAAATCCTTTTTGAATCCAAAATTGGAACCCCTTTACAATCCCTCAGACTGATCTGGAAACCAAAAGCCCATATTTTCCATAACCTCAGACTTCATTAAAAATGTAGGTTTTCTTTTTCCTTTCTGTAACGCTTTCTTTATTATTCAAAAGCCCCTTTCCAGCCCTTCCTAGTGATTGTTTTATACAAAAATTCACTCTTATATTTCCTTCGACTATTGTTATATTCCAAAATATTCTTTTCCAGCTGTCGAGTTTTTTCCCTTTCGAAAATCCCCCTTTTTCTCTCAAATCTATTCAGTCCAAAATTTTATTTTGCATTTCCTCAGATCGCTTCTAAAACCAAAAATCTCATTTCCAAGGCTACAGGCTTTTTTCTAAATCCAAAATCCATTATTCTTCGCCTCAGACTTCTTTTAAAGTTAAAAATTTTCTATCGAGCCCTTCAGTATGTTTTATCAGCACAAAATCCCCTTTTTAGAACCTGAGATCCCATTCGAAATGTAAATTTCCATTTCGAAATCGTAGACATCTTTTTTAATTTAAAGTCGCTTTTCAAATCCCCTTCGACTCTCTCTACAATACAAAATCCTCGTTTGAACCACTTTGATTTTTTTCAATCAAAAATCCTTTTTTTATGTATTTCTTTGCCTTCTTGTTTATTCTGTTTATTAGAGAAAAATTTTGTTGATTTTACCGATTTGTTGTACAGATTTATAAAGTTTCAACGAAATGATTTATTCTATTTATATAAAGGAAAACTATTTTTTTATATTTAAAACACGATAATATTGTATTAAGTGTATTTGTTCTCCTTATTTCAACACATCGATTGACCTATTAATATTTTTTATGACACTCGTAACTCTTTATGCATTTGAAAAAAGTAGTTTGTTTTATTATGAGAAAATTTTTTTGATATTCAAAATATCACTATAATAAATGTAGAGTAATTGTTTGCATCCTTGGGTATCGATTGACCTACTAATAAATCTTTTATGAACGACCAGAAACGATCTCTGAAGTTTTAAAAGACTGGTTTATTCTATTTATATGAATAAAACTTTATTTCTATTCAACGTACGATAATATCATACTCGTTTTATTTGTTTGCCTCCTTGAGGCGCATTTATTGACCTTTAATAAACCTTTTATGACCCACCAGCACCTATTTATAAGTATAAAAAAATTGTTTATTCTGTTTATATGAGAAAGCATCTGTTAAAGTTCAAAATACGGTGTTATTAATAAAAGGTTATATGTTCGTGTCCTTGAAAGGTATCATCAATTGACCTACTGATGAACTTTGAAGGACCCAAAAGTACCGATTTATGATGTTTTAAGGAAACGATTAATTCGATTTATATTAAAAAATATTTTTTTGATATTTCAAACTTGACAAAAATATATGTACAGTATTTTCTTGCGTCCTTGAGATGTATCGATTAAACTATTGCTCCCATTCTTAAGACACATCGTTTGACCTATTCATAAATGTTTTATGACGAACCAGTACCTACTTATAAATTTTTAAAGATTGGTTTATTCTGTTTATGACAGAACCTTTTTTTATATTCCAAATACGACATTCTATGACCTCTTATACCTGAACAGTACCAGTACTTATAATAGAACTTATAAAGTACATATTAGGTTTAAAAAAAATAGTTACTCTATTCATATGAAAAAAAATTCAAAATGCGATATTACTATATTTAGTGCATTTTCGCCCCCTTTCGACACAGTGATTGACCTAATGATAAACCTCTTATGGCCTACCAATACCTGTTTATAAAGTAAAAAAGGTGGTTTATTCTGCGTCTGTAAGAAAATATTTCTTTATATTCAAAACACGAGAATATGACACGTAGAATATTTGTTGGCGTCCTTAAGACGCATCGATTGACCTACCAATAAACATTTTATGGTCCACAAGTTACCGCTCATGAAGTTTAAAGGAAGCTCTTCACTCTATCTTTTGGAAAAATATTTTTTAACATTTAAAACATGTAATAATACACGTAGAGTTGTTCGCGTCCTTGAGATGCATCGATTGACATATTGTAAAACATTTCATGACCAAACAGTAACGATTTATAAAGTTTCAAAAAATTGTTAATTCTGTTTATATAAGATAACCTTTTTATGTTTAAAATATGCTAAAATTTTATTGACTTTATTTTCTCCCATTCTTAACACACGTCGATTGGCCTATTCATAAATATTTTATGACTCATCAGTACCTATTTATGAATTTTTAAAGATTGATTTATTCTGTTTAAGACAGAACATTTTTTATATTCAAAATACATTTTTAAATGTAAAGTAATTGCTCAAGTCATTGAGACGCATATATTGACCTACTGATCAACCTTTTATGACCGAACAGTACTAGTACTTATGATAGAACTTATAAAGTACTTATGAAGTTGAAAAACAATAGTTTACTCTATTTCTATGCAAAAAAACTTTTTGATATTTAAAATGATATATTATTATATTCAGTGCATATTCGACCTCTTGCGACACATTGATTGACCTATTGATAAACCTTTTATGACCCATCAATACCTGTTTATCAGGTAAAAATGGTGTTTTATTCTGCGTATATAAGAAAATCTTATTTATATTCAAAACACGAGAATATTACACGTCGAATATTTGTTGGCATCCTTAAGACGCATCGATTGACTTACTTATAAAAATATAATGGCCCACTTTTACCGATTTATGAAGCATAAAAGAACTGCTTTATGATATTTATTTGAAAATACTTTATTATATTTAAAAAACGTAATAATACATGTAGAGTATTTGTTCGCGATCTTGAGATGTATCGATTGACCTATTGGTAAACATTTCATGATCAAACATTACCGATTTATGAATTCATTGAATGTGTATTCTATTTATATAAGAAGCACTTCGTTTATATTAGAATTACAGTACTGTAACTGACATGTTTGTTTGTATCTTCGAAACACTTTTAATGACCTTCTGAGAAAACTTTAATAACCTTTTGTGACATAGAAATACCGATTTATTAATTGAAAAAAATGTGGATAATTAGGAACTTTTCATGAACTACCATAACTTTCTGAAAATTTCAGAAAATCTATCGTATCAGATGTAAGGTCCTTTGAAGGTCAAACTGCAAAAAATCCAATTAAAAAATTCAGAAAAATACATAAATAGATTTCTGCGCTCGCTAATTTGAAATCCGAGGTCCGCTAACCTCTATCGTATCAGATTCAAGGTAATTTGAAGGTCAAACTGAAAAAAATCCTATGAAAAATTCCGGATAAATACATAAATAGGTTTTTGGGTTCGTTCATTTTGAATTCCAGATCCCTTGACCTCTACCACATCAGGTTCAAGGTGATTAAAAGGTAAAACTAAAAAATATGATAAGAAAAATTCAGAAAAATACACATATAAGTTTTTGGGAGCACTAAATCTGAATCGGGGGTTTCTTTATCAGCTCAACGTCAAATAAAGGTCATTTTAAAGTCAACCCAAGTTTCGTGGTAGAACTAGAATAATGTACCAAAATGACCTTTTAGTGACCTAGAATCTGATATAGTAGAGGTCAACTGACCTCGGATTCGAAATCAGCGACCCGAAAAACCTATGTATGTATTTTTTATCGGATTTTTTGCAGTTTGACCTTCAATTGACCTCTAATCTAAAGAGCTAAAGTTTTCATTTTTATAAGGAGTGCTCGGGGTGAATAGAGGGAATAAGATTGGTCAGTTTATATTGGAACTGACTTCTTATTATTAGTAGATACTTTAGGAATTTTTTCGAATTTTTTGGGCCAAGTCTAAATTGTACCAAAACTCGGCCTTAGAGACGCTCGCCCTTCAATAAATGATTTCATTTAATAAATTATACAGTTATTTGAATCCCATAAATAAATAATGGCTGATAAGCACTTTTGGATTAATAGTCGGCAATATCGTTGTTGAATTATTACGAAAATTGCAGTTTAAGGTTACCTACTCTACTAAGCCCATTGACTTTTCTACTGAAAGTGTAGCATAGTAACCACGAGCTAGCATCAGAGCTGGACGCTGGTATTCTCTAAACCAAAGAGGATTAGATTCGAGAGAAACTAGTGCAAACAGGTCTTCCCTTCAGTGGGAAAAATACGGGAAACTTTGTTTAAAAATAGTACCTTCCAGCTGAAAAATATGTTATATAAGAGTTTGGAATTTAGTTTTCAAGAAATGGTTCATGATATTGAAAAAAGCACAAATCGACATATAAAATTTTTTAAATTTTAGTAGATGTGGTACAACGGAAATTATGCAAGATAGGTCCAAATTTTTAAGGGATGAAAGCTCTTATTTTTTGTGTTTTACATTTTAATCCTTTATTTAATTTAAAAAAACATTGATTATAAATTTTTTTAATTAAAATTAATAATCGAAATTGTAATATAAAAAATTCGGTTTTAAAGTGAGCCTAAAGTTCAAACAAACTTGAAATAAAATATAAAGTGGATTTAAAGTAGACCCACGTTTTCTTTCATGTAGAATTTAATTTTAATACAAATCTTAATACAATATTAACATTCCACTTAAAAACATAAAGTTAAGTTATATTAAGTTTTATGATTGAGCAGCAGCATTATAAATGTATCATGTTTAAAAAAAGGCTACTAGCTTTTGTCCTAATTCTCATTTAATTTTAAATTCAGACTCTCTTACAGTATCAAAAAAAAACTGTATCACGAAACAATATCCAGCATATTGCTTAGGCGCTAAAGAAAAATTATAATTTTCAAAACTTTACAAAATACAATATTTAAAGAAAGAGCTAAAAACGCATGCAAATTTTAAAGGAAAAATGTAGAAAGCCCGCCATAATAATAATTATTTTTTTAATCTTTAATTTTTAATTTTTTTAAATTTATTGTTAGTTTGCAATTTCTTTCAAATAAAATGTACGTGGATAATATATTAAATGCAATTTTAAACTAAATTTTCTTTTATTTAAATAAAAATTATTGCATTTTCCAAAACACAGATCAATGTTTAACGAAATAGTTGAAATTTTAACAGTAAACATGAATTTTTAACCAATAAAATTAATTGTCTGGCTAAAAAGACTAATATCACACAAAGTAAGTAAATTTTTAGTATGAAAAAATGAGAAGTAAGTTAGTAAAACATACAGCGAAAAAATTTTCATTTTTCGGTCTAAGTTAATTATTTTTTGTTGGAAAGTTTGCTACTAGTAGTAGTGGAAGCTTCTAATGTGTCCCCTAAGGGTTTACATTTTTTCATTCACCCTCTTCTTTCTATTCCTTAACACACCTCCCACACCCTTTTTGGTGGTGGGAGGGGGACCTACAGCCTAAGGTAGGTTCCGAACCACCAGAACCTCGGTAAAGGTACATAGAAAAATTTCCAGAGGTACCGGCTCAGGGATCGAACCCCGGACCTCTGAGGTGAAAGTCCGAGCGTCTAACCACTGAGCCACCGAGGCTCTTTAAGTTTGCTACTATATTTTCGGTTAAGAACTGTTGTTTTTGGTTCAAAATTTCATTATTTGGTTGCAAATTTGACTTTTTAAATGAAAATTCCACTACCAGTTTTTTTCGTTAAAAATTCAAAATGCTTTGTTAAAAAAATTACCTTTTGGGGTCTAAAATTTACCTATTTTTGTACGAAACTCGCCGGTTTGGTTGAAAATAAACTTCTTTGTTGAAAATTAATATTTTAGGCAGAAAAATTCCACTATTTAAAACAAATGTCCTTTGGCTTAAAAAGTCAAATATTAAATTTCTGGTAGAAAAATAATTTTTTATTAGTTAATATTTAATCATTTCATTAGAAATTTAAAAATGTTAATCTTGATTCTTAAATGATAAGTTCCAAGGCTGAAAATTCCACTGCTTCGTTCAAATTTAAATTGTATGTATTTTGTTGAAATTTCATTAATTTTTGTGATGAAAATATTATTTGGTTTCACATTTTATTATTTTCTTTCAGATTCTACAATTTTATTAAAGAGTTTAAATTTTGGTGTGGAAATTAAACTGAAAAAAAGTTTAATATGAGACAAAATTCTTTTAAGTTTCAACGAAAAATATTTTTATTTAAAATGAAAAAACTTAGCAAAATAGTTCAATTTTCAAGCAAAGATTTGAATTTTCAACTAGAAAAATTATTTCTTAACCAAACGGATTTATTTTCTTTAAAAGAGATAAATTATCAACAAAAAACATACATTTCTAAGTAAATGATTGATTACAGACAAAAATTATCGAACTTTAAACCAAAGTGATGAATCTTCAACCAAAAAATTAATTTTAAACGAAACATTTCAACTTGCAACCAAAAAGTGGATTTTTCAATTAAACAAATTGATTCTTAATAAAAAATGTAATATTTTGTTGTAAAAAAATGTATTTCAAGTCAAAAACATCTTAATCAAAACATATTTATTTTCAACCAAACAGTTACATGTTTGAGAAAAAAGAATGAATTTGTAATCAAGAGGTAATTTTTTACAAAAAAAAAGAAGAATTTTTAACCAAAAATATTAATTATCAACAAAATTATTTAAGTTTTAACAACAAAAGATTATTTTTTAATCAAAAACAGAAAATTTACATATTTAGTCAACAAATTTAATTCTGAATCGAAAAAAATCAATATTTTATCAAGATCGTAAAATTTTCAACCAAACAGTTGAATTTACAAGAGAACAACGAACAATAATTTTCTGCAAAAAAAAGATAAATTCTGGCCAAATCTGGTGTAGTTACATTTTCACTTAAAAAATTAAATATCATCGAAAACTGAAATAAATTGTAAACAAAAAAGCTAAATTATGCTTTATAGAGGAGAATCTTCAATAAAAACGTTAAATTTTTTCACAAAGTTGTTCTGCTTTTAACCATGTAAGTCAATTTTTGAGAAAATTGATTTTTTAATAAAATAGTATAATTTGTAACCCAAATAAATTAATTCCAAAACTGAAAGATAACGATTAATATTTCAATTTCAAAAAAATCAACTTTTATCAAAAAAAAAGTTACATTTTATTATTTTAATTATGATAATAAAAATTATTTTAATTACTACATAATAATATTTAATATTTAATATTCCAAACTTAGGGTAAAAAAAAGAGAAAGGTAGGAAGTTTTTTTTGTAAACAGGAAAAAAAACAAATTTTTTTAAAAAGGGAAAATAAATTTATGGACGGCCTCTAATCTGTTTATTCAATCTGCCATCTAAGATAATTATTCACTTTCATTAATATTCACAAACAACAACAAAAAATTCTAAAGAATTCAATTTTAAAAGTGTTAAAATACTTTTTACTATTTATTTACTGTTCTGCAGATTTAATCTGATTAAATTTACCTTTTTTTAATATTGGGTTCTTTTAATTACTACAAATTTTCTTTTTGGAAAAATTTTTACCACAAAGAATATAAATAATTTAGGTAGTAAAATTTTAACTATCTGCAAAATTTAAAATAGCAATATAGAATCTTCTACTCACACACACTGCTCTGTGCGGTACAGAGACCTGGTCCTACCAAGAAAAGGATCCAAAAAAATCAACACGTTTTTTTTTTAATTTCTTGATCAATGTCTACAGCAAAACACTAATTGAAATTCAGTAATGAAAGAATTTTTAAAAAAAATTAGTCTAGAGGAAACACTGATGACAACGAAACAAATTTGTTGAGCTCATTGCTGAGAGAATAAAAAAAGAAAGTCTGAAAAAACAAATATATTTAGGCAAAGTAAATGGTAGCGCACCCAGAGGCAGACCGATAAAAAATGGTTTAAATCTGTGTGTACCCAAGACACGAGAGTATGACGACGAATAATTATAATAATAAATAGTCTAAACAAAATAATTTTTCGAAATTATTTGCGCTAATGAAAGTTGTTGTATGAATTTATGAGTTAAAACGAATAAATGTCGTAAAGGGGAAAATCAGGATTAAGTTTGGCCCGATGTACGGGTATCGCGTTTGGGGCTTGTTCCGACCACGACAGAACATTCATTTCCCATGTGAACCATGGCTCACCTGGTGCTCACCCTACCTCCCTCGTTGAACCAGCACAATCTAGCTCTTCGAGCATATACCTTATCCTCCGTAGGGTAAATCAAACCAGGTCACCTGCAATGGCGTAAAGTGAGAGCCATCTTACGATCGTGCAAAAGATTAATATGAAAAAGCGATGAAGAAACTCGTTAAAGTACAACTGTTCCAAACCTTATTCCCAGTAATAGAGATACTTCATATTTTACAACTTTTCCCTTTTTTATAACATTCGCCGGTTTCATTTTTAAAGATATCCGTTCTGCAGTCTTAGATTTATATCCTTAGAAGCTTCATCAAATTATAAATTGAAAAGTTTTCATTCGAATATTTTCCTTCTTTTTAGGAAAAAAATATTATGTGAAAATTAGGCGAAAATAATAGGAGATGCATACCAGTATGAACTGAATAGTATAAAAAAAGTGAAAAAAAAACTAAAAAATACATTAATTCTCAAGCAAGAAAAATTTTTAACTGGGATTAGGTAGTTAAATTTAGAGTTCAAAAATAAATCATTTTTTACCACAAGAAAAAGTAGTTGCAGCAAAGTTGGTACATTAAAAAAAACTCATTTTTAAGAAGAACAGAAAAACAAGTTTCAACAAAGTAGTTCAATTTGAAGTCCACGAAATGAATTTTCAAGTTAAATGATAAAGCGTCAAAAAACATATAAATTTTAAAGGAAAAACTATTGATAAACAATTCAATTTTAAACAAAATATATAAATTTTCAACCGAATAATTAAATTTTTAACTGAAAATTAAAAAAAAACAGGTAAATAAATCAATTTTTAATTAAAACCTAAACCAATCGTTTACAGAATATTTAAATTCTCTATCAAAGAAATAATTTACAAACCAAAAAGATAAAGTTTTATCAAAAAAAGGATAAATTTACAAAAAAAAATCGGAATAGTACAACTTTTAGTAAAAAATTAATTTCCAACAACAAAATAACGAATTTACAATTAAATAAATTTTTTTTAAATATAGTTCCTTTTTTAAATAAATAGTTGAATCTTTAGGAAAGCAAATGCATTTTCTACAAACTTCCGCCAAAAATAAAATAGGAAAATTTAAATTAAAAAAATTAATTCACAACCAAAAGAAAAACGAAATTTAACAAAATTGTTTAGTTTTCAACCAAAGATATAAATCTAAAAAGGTGAATTCTAAACATAAAATTTAATATTTCGTATTTCAGCCAAAGTTTATTTCAATTAAAAAAAAAAACCAGTCTAATTCAACCCAATAAAGAAAAATTTTCAACAAAATAGTTGAATTTCACAAAAAAAATAAATTTTCTAAAAAAAATGGAATAATTAAACAGACAAACCAATTTTCGATTAAGCAGTTGGATTTTCAATTAATATTCTATCGAAAAAATTTAGATCCTAATTTTCCAGGAGACAAACAAAATATCGACAAAATAAATTAATTGTTAATTAAAAAAGACAAATTTTTACTAAAAATGATGTAGTTACGTTTACAGTTTAAAAAAATTAATTTTTAAACAAAAAGAAAAACAAATTTTAATACAATAGTTGAATAACAACATAAGGACAAATTTTTACGAAAAAAGTTTACAAGAGAAAATGCTGTCCTTAAACTTTTATAAAAAAAAAAACATTTGAAGAAATTAATTTTTAATCAAAACTCAAAATAATTGTTTACAGAGTAGTTAAATTCTCTATGAAAGAAATAATTTATAAACCAAAAAGATGAATTTTTGTCAAAAAAGGATAAATTTACAAAAAAATCAGAATAGTACAACTTTCAATAAAAAATTAATATCCAACTACAAAAAAAAATATTTTTTTAACAAAATAAAATTTTTACGAATGTAGCTCCATTTTAAAGTAAATAGTTGAATTTTTAAGCAAGAAAATGCATTTTTTTACAAACTTCCGTCAAAAATGAAATAGGAAAATTTTAATTAAAAAAATTAATTTCCAAACAAAGATATAAATTTTCAAGAAGCAAAAATTAGTTTTTACCAGATTTTTTAAATTTTCCATATAACTGATGAATTTATAATCTAAAGAGGTGAATTTAAAACGTAAAATGTAATATTTTTTATTTCAGCGAAAACTTATTCAATTAAAAAAAAACAGTCCAATTGACAACATAAAGAAAAATTTTAAACAAAATAGTTGCATTTC
Organism: Druon quercuslanigerum; assembly: GCA_010014905.2. NCBI lineage: Eukaryota > Metazoa > Arthropoda > Insecta > Hymenoptera > Cynipidae > Druon > Druon quercuslanigerum. Next base: position 22,961 of record JAAAKG020147062.1, read on the forward strand.
AAAAAAACATGAATTTCTTAGAAAAAATGGAATCGTCGAACAACAAACGAATTTTCAATTAAACAGTTGACTTTTCAATTAATATTCTACCGAAAAAATTCAAATCCTAATTTTACAGGAGACAAATAAAATATCGACAAAATAAATTAATTTTTAATTAAGAAAGACAAATTTTCACATTAAAAATAAATAAAATAAATAAAAGTAGTTACATTTACAGTTAAAAAAATTAATTTTTAAATAAAAAAATGAATGTTAATACAATAGTTAAATTATAACGAAAAGGATCAATTTTTAAGAAAAAAAAAAAATTAACAAGAAAAAATAGAATAGTTTAATTTTTAATAAAAAAACATTTAAAAAATCATTTACAAACAAAATTAGATCCATTAAAAAAAATAGTTACATGTAGCGCCAACATAGATCCTTTAAAAGTAAAAAAATGAATTTTTTAATTATATTAATAACTTTCAAAATAGTTAAATTTTCAAACAGAAAATTTCAACTAAAAAAATTAATTTTTAACTGTAATTTTTGAATTTAATAAATTATAATAAAATTATTAACCAAAAATTTATAAATTTGAAACCGAAGATATAAATTTTTAACTAAGATTATGAATCTTCAACCGGCATGCTTTAATTTTCAGTTAGGAAGAATAATGTTCAACGAAGTAAAATTAATATTCAGCTCCATTTTTTTTTTTTTTGAAATGACAATTTTCTCTATACTTGGCGATAAATCTCTATGGTTCTGGAAATTAATTTTTTTCTTTTTAAAAGTGTTTCTTTAGATTTTCTTTGTTCCGGCTTTCACGCCTGGAAGATTTACAACTTCCTTCCTTTCGTTACTTTTGTACTTAAGAAATATATACTCAGAAAAATATTTCACGCTTATTTTTATCTGTATTCTTAGTTTTTTTTTTTAAAGCAATAATTTATCAATAACTTTGTCAATTGATATAGTGGAAAAAAATTAATAGTTGTAGAATAAATAAGATTAATTGATTTTCAGAAAAAAAGGCTTGTTAACACAACTTTTATTTTTATTAAAAATTTACATAATTATTTTAAGAAGAATCTACATAGTGACGTAAAAAAATTTAAAAAAATCATATGGACAAAAAAACCAAAAAATAGTAAGTAGTGGTAAAAACGCGAAATGTCTTGATTTTTCTTATTTCCAAAGTCTGAAAATAAATATACATGATTATAATATAGAATCCATCGAAAACCATCGAATAAAAAGAAAAAATGTTATCATAGTGATTTAATAAAAAAACTCAATTTACCCTTTTGTTAGTTTTTAATTTTTGATAACAAGAAACAATAGTATGATACAAAAATTTTTATTTTGTTATGAACTTATTCATTGCAAGAAGGTCAATTAGAAGGATGCTTGAAAAATATCGTACTAAAAGTAAGGAGAATAGAAATCTGAAAATGAAATTTCCTTATTTATTATCTTTTTAACCACCGATTAAAAAATAATTTACAATGAAAATTTTTAAAAAAATTTTTATTATTTAAAAAATAAGACACTATGCGGTTCGACAAGGTGCGAAACTTTTATTCCGATTCTTTTTTATTATATTGATATTTTTTTACAAGAAATTAAAAACAGGAAATTTTTATTTAACCGAAATTAGTAAATGATCTTGCTTTTTTTCAATTAGCAAAACCTCTTCAGATGCTAATTATGTTTTTAATTTTTTTCTGATATTGGCAACATAAAAATTATTGCAAATCAAGACTCGTGTCCTCGGACTTGGACCAAACAAATTCAGCAAGTTTTTGGCACTCTCATTATTATTACTATTATTTATAATATTAAATTTGGATAATAGTAAAAAGTTGCAGCTTTTTTTTTAATGATCAGCTTTCTGTTCAATTTCCAAATATAGTTAAAAAATTATTTGTTTAGATAATTCAATATCATTGCAATTCTCAAATTTTTGTCTGATTTTCCTTTAGAGGGAGATAGATAATTAATTAGAATTAAAAAATGAATTGTTTAAAAAATTTATTAGTATTGTTAATAACACTCGATTTGAATAATGCTAGAAAATTGCATTTTTTTCTGAAAGTTTCCATTTTTTGTCATTTTTAAAATATCTAAGAAGCTCAATTGCTTAAACAAATTATGATTGTTTATAACTATCTTCTGCAATATTGATGATAAGTATTTAAGGCTTTTTTGTGATCGAGTATTATTTTCTAGATGAAAGCAAGTGATTTTAATGCAAAAATGTACTTTTAAAGCCAAAAATTCATAGTGTAAACCATTTGCTAAATCAATTTGTTCATAAAAATTAACTCAACAATTTTATTTTTTTGCTATGAACTGCCCCCGGGCATCGAGTTTGTCAATTCTATCATAAAAGAAATGTTTTCACGGAGATACAAAAAAGAAAAAGTAATTGATTTCGATTCAATGAAAATATCTTTTTTCCTAATTTTTAGTAAAAAAGAAACTTAATTCTTGAATGATTATCTGAAAATGGAATTTTCTGGAAAAAAACTAATTTGTAGCAAAATAGCTAAACCTTTAGAAAAAAAAATTAATCTTGAACTGGAAAGATTAATTTTTAAGCGGACAGTGTTATTTTTATCCAAGGAATATGAAATTTCTACTAAAACAGATTAATTTTTAAATTGAAAATTCAAATTAAATAAAAAAAAATGAATTTTTATCTGGAAAAGATTTTATTTTGAAATTTCAGTATCAAAATATAAGTTTTAAAAAAAAGGATATTTGATAAAAAAATTATATTGTAATTTTGAACCCAAAAGAATATATTTAAAAGAAATAATAATTTAATTTCAAATAAAAAAAGATAACCGTTTGGAATTTTTTTTTAAATTTTTCTACAACCAGTTATATTTTTATCTAAGATAGATGCAGTTTTGACTAAAATATACAAATTTTTAAATCAAAAAGATAAATTATTGGAAAACTAGTTGAGAAGAGTTCCATTTTTTAATCAAGAATATTAATTTTCAACAACAAAAAATTAATTTTTAATAAATCATACTTGAATTTTGAACCCAAAAAGAACATGTTTTAACGAAATAGTTTAATTTTTAATAAAAAAGTATAACTTTTTTTAAAAAACGTTGAATTTTTATACAAACAGTTATATTTTTATCAAAAAATGATGTTATTCCTATTAAAATAGATGAATTTTTCAATCAAAAAAACAAATTATTGAAAAATTAGTTAAATTCTCATTCAAGAAAGATTTCACTTTGACTTTTGGGCATAAAAATATAAGTTTTAAATGAGAAAAAAAATCTTCTATGAGAAGAGTTGCGTTTTCTACTCAAAAATATTAATTTTCAACAACCAAACATTTATTTTTGATAAAATCCTAAATTTTAAAACAAATTGTTACAGAATATAAAAAATTAAATACTCAAGCAGAGAAACTATTAACTTTTAAGCGAACAGTAATATTTTTATCCAAAAAGGATATAATGTCTACTAAAACAGATGAATTTTTAAATCAAAAATTCAAATTAAATAAAAAAATGAATTTGGATCCGAAAAATATTTTATTTTAACTTTTCAAACTTTTTAAAATAGTTTAACTTTTGATAAGACAGGATCAATTTTTTTTAAAATTTTAATTTTTATACAAACAGTTATATTTTTATCCAAGTAAGATGCAATTTCTACTAAAATAGATGAATTTTTAAATCAAAAAGACAAATTAGCTCAAAATTGGTTGAATTCTTATTCAAGAAAGATTTTAGTTTGACTTTTGCGCATAAAAATATAAGTTTTAAATGAGAAAAAATTCTTCTACAAGAATATTTGCATTTTCTACTCAAAAATATTAATTTTTAATAAAAAGTTGAAATTTTTTAACAACCAAAAATGAATTTTTAATAAAAATCCTAAATAGAAAAAAATCCGTAATATTTTTATCGCAGAAAGATGCAATTTCTAGTAGAACAGATAATTTTTTTAAACTAAAATATAAATACTGCGCCAAAAAAAGATGTCCTATCAAAGCGGTTCAATCAGAATAAAAAAAATTAAATACTCAAACAGAGAAACTATTAACTTTTAAGCGAACAGTAACATTTTTATCCACGGAAGATATAATTTTTACTAAAAAAGATAAATTTTTTAATCATAAATTCAAATTAAATAAAAAAATAAATTGGAATCCGAAGAAGATTTTATTTTAACTCTTTAATATCAAAATATAAGTTTTAAAAAAGAAGAGAATTTTATACAAAGTTTATACTCGGTTTTTTAACCCAAAAAGAAGATTTTTGAACGAAATAGTGTAATTTTTAATAAAAAGGATAAATTTTTGAAAAATTTTTGAATTTTAATGCAAACAGTTTTTTTTATTCAAGAAAGATGCCAATATTACTAAAATATATAAATTTTTAAATTAAGAAGACAATTTATCGCAAAATTAGTTGAATTCTCATTCAAGAAATATTTCAGTTTGACTTTTGCGCAAAAAAAAAGTTATAAACGAGAAAAAAAGTCTTCTATGAGAAGAGTTGCATTTTCTGCTCAACAATATTAATTTTCAACAAAAAAATGAAATTTTCAACAACAAAAATTTAATCTTTAATAAAAATCCTAAATTTTAAAACAAATAGTTACATTTTTATCGCAGAAAGATGCAATTTCTAATAGAATAGATAATTTTTTTAAACTAAAATATGAATGTTGCGGAAAAAATGATTTCTTAACAAAATAGTTCAATCAAAAATTCAAATTTGAAAAAAAAGGAATTTTATCCGAAAAAGATTTTATTTTAACTTTTCAATATCAAAACATAAGTTAAAAAAAGCAATTTTGCCACGCAGATTATACTTGAGTTTTCAACCCAAAAAGAAGATTTTTTAACGAAACAGTTGAATTATTAATAATAGGGATATTTTTTTTGAAGAAAAAAATTTTTTTTTAAACAGTTGCATTTTTATCCAAGAAAAATTCTGTTTCTACTGAAACAGATGAATTTTTAAATCAAAAAGGCAGATTGTAAAAAAAAGTTAAATTTTCAACAAAAAAATATGAGTTTGAAATGAGAAATAAGTTTTCCATGTGAATAAATGCCTTTTCTGCCTAAAAAATATGAATTTTTTAAGAAAGCAGTTGAATTTCTAACAAAAAAAAAAATACTTTTTGAAAAAAATTTTAATTTTAAATTGAATCGTTACATTTGAATTTTGATGCAAACAGATTTTACTCTATATTTTTAGCATAAAAATATTAGTTTTAAATAAAAATTCACTTTTATACGAAATTAGTTGAACTTTCAACCTAAAAAGACGATTTTTTAACAAAAAAATATAAATTTCTTCCAAAAAGGATGTCTTTTCAACAAAATAAATAAATTTTTAAACATGAAATAAAATTTATGTATGACTGAAAAGAAATCTCGTCCAGGAAGCAAATGCAAAAAATATTTAAATACAATGCAAATAAATTTCTGAAAAGAATATTTTACCAGGGTTACCGCAAAACGTCATTTTTAATTTCCTCTAATTTCCCACTGACCAATTTTTCATTTTTCTCACCATATTCATATTCAAAGACCATAATCTTAAGCTTCTAAACATTTTGACCTAAAATCTTTTATAAACGAAATAAAACCATTTCAAATTAATAATTATTGCATATTATTATTAAATTGTTGATTTTTTTACAAACAGTTGCAAAAATATAAATTTTCAACAAAGCAGTTGAATTTTTAACAAACCAAAAAATTACTTTTTAACAAAATTCCTTAGTTTTAAACCAAAATGTTACATTTTTATTGAAGAAAGGTTCAATTCCTATTCAAAAAGATAAATTCTTTAAATAAAAAAATAATTTGATTTCATACGAAATTAGTTAAACTTTCAACATAAAAAGATGATTTTTTAACAAAAAAATATAAATTTCTTCCAAAAAGGATATCTTTTCAACAAAATAAATAAATTTTCAAACATGAAATAAAATTTATGTATGACTGAAAGGAAATCTCGTCGAGGAAGCAAGTGCAAAAAATATTTAAACACAATGCAAATAAATTTCTGAAAAGAATATTATACCAGGGTTACCGCAAAACGTCATTTTTAATTTCCTCTAATTTCCCACTGACCAATTTTTCATTTTCTCTCAAAATATTCATATTCAAAGACCAGAATCTTAAGCTCATAAAAATTGTAACCTGGAATCTTTAATAAACGAAATAAAACAATTTCAAATTATTATTAAAAAAAACTTTCAAATGTATTCTTCTTTCCATTTTAAGTTTATAGAAATGCTTTGACTTTTACGCGATTTTTTTTCTCTAAATCCCTGACTTCTTTCTGGACAATAAAATTTCCTTACTTTAAAAAAATTTGTTATTAGCTAGGCTATTTTAATACTCATTAGGTTTATTTAGCCTACAATATTCTAAAAAATGATATTCGTGAATGAAGTACCCCCCTTCTGTAACAAATAATTTTTAAAAAATCTTTCGCACTCTCGTCTGCTAGCCGAACGCTCTCGAGAAGTAACAGGTGCGCATGCAACTGCGCACTTCGTTCCGTTACGATAACTAATATTTCCGTAACTATTCAGGAATTTAAAGAACGCACATGTAATTTTTAGCAAACGTTTCTGAAGTTAAATAAAAGTTTCGTAAATTTACTACAAAAGTTACAGGATTTCGTTTTCAGCGACCTAATTTAGTAAATTGCAATTAATTTTGCATCTTAAATGCGTCGGAATTTTCCGAAAATTTCTAAAAGTATGGAAAACAATACCAACAATCATTAACTTTAGATCTTAGTTTTGTTTTTGTCTACTGGTCTTAATCAATAATAATAAAATATAATTATAATAATAATTATAATTAATTTAATTAATTATAATTAATAAAATAATAATTTTATCAATATTTTATTAATATTGATTCAGACCAGTCGACGAAAACAAAATTAACATCTAAAATTAATAATAAATATTTCATGGTCAAGAAACAAAATAAACAATCAAAATACCAACCAACATTTTGTAACTTCGTTATACTCTTGTACTAAAATTCTTGATCCAAACTTATACCTTTCAAACTGAGAGTCTAACAGATGGTTGGTATTTTCATGGTTTATGTTAGGTTTCATGACCATGAACTATTTATTATTAATTTTAGATGTTCATTTTGTTTTTGTCTACTGGCCTAAGTCAATATTATTAAAGTATTAATAAAACTTTAAGATCTAGAAAAAAATGTCTCTATCTCCGCTGGGATCTCTGAATGAATTGATCTCTGAAGGTCCTGGGTTCAGATCCCAGCGGAGATACAGACATTTTTTTATATATATTGATTTAGATTAGTAGACAAAAACAAAATTAACATCTCAAATTAATAATAAATATTTCACGGTCAAGAAATCTAACATAAACAATAAAAATACCAACCAACATTTTGCGACTTTGTTATGCTCTTGTACTAAAATTGTTTACCCAAACTTATACCTTTTAAACTCAGAGTCTAAAAGATGGTTTGTATTTTTATTGTTTATGAAAGGTTTCTTAACCATCAAATATTTATTATTAATTTTAAATAGTAATTTTGTTTTTTCCTGCTGGTCTAAGTCAATATTAATAAAATATTAATAAAACTTTAAGATTTTTTAAAAAATGTCTCTATTTCTGCTGGGATCTGAACCCAGGACCTTCAGAGATCAGTTCATTCAGAGATCCTAGCGGACATAGCGACATTTTTTTCAAAATCCTAAAGTGCTATTAATATTTTAATAATATTAATTCAGACCAGTTGATAAAACAAAACTAATTTTTAAAATTATTAATAAATATTTCATGGTCAAGAAACCTAAAATAAACAATAAAAATACCAACGAACATTCAGTGACTTCGTTGTACTCTTGTACTACAATTGTTGATCAAAACTTATACCTTTTAAACTGAGAGTCTTAAAGATGGTTGACATTTTTATTGTTTATGTCAGGTTTCTTGACTATGAAATATATATTATTAATTTTATATGTTAATTTTGTTTTTGACTACTGGTCTAAATCAATATTATTAATATATATTAAAAAATTAAAGATCTGAAAAAAATTTCTTTATCTCCGCTGCGATCTGAACCCAGCACCTTCAGAGATCAGTTCATTCAGAGATCCTAGCGGAGATGGAGACGTTTTTTTTTCAAAATCATAAAGTTTTATCAATATTGTAATAATATTGATATAGACCAGTAGACCAAAACAAAATTAACATCTAAAATTATAATAAATCTTTCCTGGTCAAGAAACCTAACATGTAAATTATTATTAATAAAATATTAATCAAACTTTAAGATTAAAAAAAAATGTATTTATCTCTGCTGGCATCTCTGAATAACCTGTTCTCTGAAGGTCTTATGTTCAGATCCCAGCGGAGATAGAGACATTTTTTTCAAAATCTTAAAGTATTATCAATATTTTATTAATATTATTTACGCTAGTAGACAAAAACAAAATTAATATCTAAAATTATAAATAAATATTTCATGGTCGAGAAACCTAACATAAACAATAAAAATACCAACCAACATTCTGTGACTTCGTTATGCTCTTGTACTACAATTGTTGATCCAAACTTATACTTTTTAAACTGAGAGTCTCAAAGATGGTTATTATTTTTATTGTTTATGTTAGGTTTCTTGACTATGAAATATATATTATTAATTTTATATGTTAATTTCCTTTTTGTCTACTGGTCTAAATCAATATTATTAAAATATTAAGAAAACTTAAAGATTTGAAAAAAATGTCTCTATCTCCGCTGGGATCTGAACCCAGGACCTTCAGAGATCAGTTCATTCAGAGATCCTAGCGGAGATAGAGGCATTTTTGCCAAATCTTAAAGTGTTATCAATATTTTATTAATATTGATTTAGACCAGTAGAAAAAAACAAAATTAACATCTAAAATTAATAATAAATATTTCATAGTCAAGAAACCTAACATAAACAATAAAAATACGAACCAACATTTTGTGACTCCGTTATACTCTTGTACTACAATTGTTGATCCAAACTTAAGCCTTTTAAACTGAGAGTCTTAAAGATGGTTGGCATTTTTATTGTTTATGTCAGGTTTCTTGACTATGAAATATATATTAATAATTTTATATCCTTATTTTGTTTTTGACTACTGGTCTTAATCAATATTATTAAAATATTAGGACAACTTTAAGATTTGAAAAAAATGTCTTTATCTCCGCTGGGATCTGAACCCAGGACCTTCAAAGATCAGTTCATTCAGAGATCCTAGCGGAGATAGAGACATTTTTGCTAAATCTTAAAGTGTTACCAATATTTTAATAATATTGATTAAGACCAGTAGAAAAAAACCAAATTAATATCTAAAATTAATAATAAATATTTCATAGTCAAGAAACCTAAAATAAACAATAAAAATACCAACGAACATTCAGTGACTTCGTTGTACTCTTGTACTACAATTGT
>JAAAKG020147063.1:0-10544 GCA_010014905.2 Druon quercuslanigerum
TTTGTTGTTATTTTATGTTGACCGTATGACCAACCAAATTTATATTCCAAAGAATAACCACGTTATTGTAAAAAAACTGTCGAAGGAAACTTTACAGTGAAGGAATACTCCATTACACTGAAGATACATATAGATAAAGAGGTTTTGACAAAAAAATTTCCTGAAATAAGCATTTTTCTATTAAATGTAAAAATAGAAACTTTGAGAAGGGTTTTATCCAAAAACTGTCCAATTTTCTTACTTTTTTTATTTACATTTATTGTAAATTTGGTGCGGGATCCTTTTGCACACATATTCTTTGGGCTCCCAGTCAGGTATATCGAATATACTACTAAACAATAATTCTATATAGTTGTGTAATTGATTACAGATCTTTTTGAATGAATCTGAAAATTTTATAACGATCAGTAGTCTTCAAACTTCCAAAATTTTGGTTGCTGTCATTTTGTTTATAAAATAAACAAATTATTTACAAACATTTATGAACAATCGGATATAAGCTATATATGCACTGAAAAAGGGCTAGCTGCTATCAGCATATTCTTCTCAGGCTCGGCATGCTAGATAGTTGTGCCCCGCATCCTAGTAATATTTTAGGCCGAACCATCTTGGATAGGTGCAGCTAGTATCTAGCAGTTAGCTGGGGTTAGATGCGGAAGGTGGCTATCCGGCATACTGAACCTACATATGAAATAGGGAAGGATGGAAAATATCCCAGTATTTTAGTACAGGAGATCTAATATTTTTAAATGATTACTCGAAATCCATTATTCTCGCGTGTATAATTGACTATTAAATTATAAATCTATAAATACTTCTTATTAAATTATAAGAGGGTAATTTAAGACATAAAATTTATATAATTAATTATTAAGAACGGATGAACATCGAGCTAATGTAAAAGTATTAGGAAGCTTCGGCAGCTCCGTGGTAGAGCGATTGGCTGATAACTGCAAGGTTGAGCGTTCGATTATCACTATCCGTACTTTTTAAATATTTTTTTTATTGTTAAGAATGCTTGTTAACTCCATTTTTCAATAGTGTTTATTGTAGTAATTCCATTTGATGATTATTTATTCCTTACTGTCAATAAAAACTCTGTTTATCGTATTTTTATTACCACTTGTTACATTTTGTACACTATAAAAATCTCATTTAAAAATAATAATTGTAATTTAAAATTATTTTAAACGACTCTTAATGAATACAATTCTTAGGATATTTAAATAAATTTCAACTTAAATTAATAGTACAATATATTTAACATTCTACCTTATGTGAAAGAATATACGTTGGGATAGGCGTAACAGAATTTTATTAATTTTCACTTATAGCCAAATTTCAAAAATGAATTTTTTAATTGTGGTTTGACAATTATTTTATCAAAATACAATTTTATTTGCCCTGCGGAGCCGCGCCACGATATAGAAGACCTGTTGTTTGAAATTGTCCTCGAAAACGGGTGGCAAACCCACTGCAATATTTTCAGAACTTGTGTCAATCATTAAATCTTCACAAAAAAATTTTTTATTTTAAAATGAATCTCAAAACAAGTAAATTCAGATGCCTAAAATTTAAATCGGTCAATTAAAATCCGAGATACCTCATTTTGACATAAAAGTTGTCCAAAAACTCAATGTACCATATCTTCGTAATTTTTTAGAATTTATGAAAAATATTTGGTGGAATTTTTTCAACATCAAACAATCATGTGGTGTTGTTACATCAAAGTATCTATCTTGATTTATCATTTTAGCATTCACATCTGTGTCAAGACAGTCTGCATTCTCAGCAGAATGAAGGTCATTAGGAGTTACTGAAATATAACTTTTCATGGGGCTGCAGTACGGGCAACACTTTTGCATCGGTCAATCTCAATCCCACTGAGTTCTTTGCAAGTTTTCTCGATTCAAAAACAGATTGTATCACCATGTAGATTTTCACATGAGTTGCATCAGCATTAGTCTTCGAAATATATGTAATGAACTTTTGCTTCATAGAATGCTTCATTCCAGATGTTAAGCTACAATCCAAATGTCATCGCTATAGTTAACTGATGCTAATGCATAAGGTTAATGAGCACGAACTCCACAGTGGGCTATAGATTCATCGTAGCTGGCTTGAGCTGGAATATTCAGTATCTTTCCGAACTTTACAATAGTATTAAATAAACAATATATTGAATAATGGTCTTTTCTTCTTTATTTTCTTTTTTTGTACAACTCTGAGACCTAGTTGCTTTAGGAAGAGCACGTTCTGCCATTTTACTCTCTTGCGAATTAATTGAAGACTGACTGATTTTAATAAATTGAGAAGTTTTCGTGCTGATCGACTATGCGGAGCTGAGTATTATGTATTTTTTTACGGCGAATGGAAGGCAAATGACGTATGATGGTGCTTTAACCATCTGATATCCTGGTGGAATAATCGGGAAGAATTCATGCATCGTATGACCTCTGTGATTATTAATATATGCACCAATACATGATTCTCCATATCACCAATATAGAGTTTATGGTTTTCTATATCAACTTTAGAATTTGAAATAAATATTACTAGTTTCACGAGTGGGAAGATGGTCGTGGGGGCTAAAGCGCAGGCTTCGGACCCACTCTGTCGGCTTGCGGGTTCGATTCCTGCCTCGCACTCTGGAAGAGCCTCGGTGGCCCATGCGGTAAACACTAGCCTAGTAAGGGAGTGGTCCATCTCCGGAGAGTCGTGGAACCGGTACCTCTAGAGAAAAAGGTTCTCTATGTACTTAAAGCTGTTCCTCTTCGTGGTTCGGAACCCACCTTAAACTGTAGGTCCCCCTCCCACCGCCAAGTAAGTGTGTGGGAAGTGTATAACGGATAGGGAAGAAGATGCAAGGAAAATGTAAACCGTTAGGAGAAACATTAGAAGCTTCCATCTGACTAGTAGTCTCAAGACACCAAGAGCATAAATTTTATTTTGTGAAAATTTTATTGTTGAAAATATTCCGGGCCCACCACCTGCAATAGTCAACGTGAAAGATTTATCCACGATGATGTCTTTCTGTATACTGATTTGTTGCAAGAAATTACTTGCTATAGAGTTTATTATCTCATTGCATTAACCAGTTTACGTGAAAAAATCAAGACATAATTGCTTGCACTCATATGTATCATATATTGTTGATATCTATCACGATTGACTATTTCTGTAGCTATTTCTTCAATTGTGCTGTTACGACGTTTGGTCTCTTTCAGTTGCTGTTAATTTTTTATTAACGATACACATTTTTTTTATTTTCATTTTTCAGACACCAACTTCTTTAAATACATACCAAGTTTTTATTTGACTTTCATAATATAAGTTATAGCTCTAAAAGCAGCATCTCTTGCTTCCATATTCTCAGAGCTTTCTAAATAGATAATATCTTGCTGCTTATATTTGGCGCCTAGTAGAATAATGCCTGTATTATCTAGTTTTGTTCCTTATTTGATGTAGTGCCAGGTCAACAATACTAATAACCTGACATATGTAATTCGAAATGTAACTTGTTGATAAGACTGTTAACTGAGCCTTTCCATACATGTTTCTTGGCCTCTAATCTGCGATGCACAATCATTCCTTATTCGAGGAAGGTTTATCACGATTGTCTACAAACCTATCAGTGTCTTTAGAACATGAGATTCTTTGGTTACGACCACCTCCCCTTCTGGTAGGAATCCATGCAAAAAATAGCGTGTCGGGAAGTCGGCTCTGTTATGTATTGCATAGACCAGCCTCGTGCAAAGCCGAAACGGCACGAGCACGAACCCCTCCTCATTATTTATGTTTTTACTTTTAATTAATTTTAAATACCGCAAAGTTAAAATCATAATTATTTTTAATTTATTAGGTTAATAAACAATTTTACTGTACAATGCCCTCTAACAATTACCATTCTTTCCATACTATTTAGGCTATAATCACAATTTGAGAGATTTTATGAGAAAACCCCGAAAAGTTGATGACTTGGCCTTATATGCTTTCTTAATATATTAAAACTTGACAAAACCTTTAATATTTCAAAGAGTTATCTCAGAATTACAAAATTAAGTCTTTACAATTTTATTTGAATTATTAAATAATTATAATTCGAAATTTATTTTAAATAATTGTAAAATAAACTTTATCAGATTTATTTTATAAAGCATTATCTCATGATTTTAGAAGGATAAAGTAATTTTAAAGGTAAGATTTTGTAGTATTTTAATGACTCATGAAAATATTTTTAGAATATTCTTCCTTTATTCTGCAAATATATAAATATTCCTAAATTTTATTTAAATATGATACAACTTGATTTTTTTTATTGTTTTAAATAGTTGGACACTTTTTTTAAAATTTACCACATCCTTGTGCCATGTTTGACCAAATGGAAAAAATTTTAAAAATTAAATTATAGAAATATCAAGTATATGATATATATAAATATCAGTATATGATATTTCTCCAAACATAAGGAAGATTAAAATACACTTAAAAAATAAAAAGTGTCGTGTGTGCGAGCAATAAATAAATACTAAGATAAGTTGATAAGGGAAGGACTTTTATACTTTTTTTGCGAAGAAGAGGATTATTCCGCAATTTTCTAGCGTGAGTAGTACATATTAGGTAAACAATCCTAATTAATAAAAAAATCTCATTTTTCAATTTGAGTACAAAATATCTAATATTTAACATTTGATAAAAATATTCTAGAAATTTTCCTGCGAAGGTGGTGGAGAAAGAAGTTTTAATAAAAAATGTGGGAAATTTTCTAACAAACAACTGCATGTATTGCCGAAATTTCTTAGTTTTATTGTGTAAGTGTATTTTGAATCCGCTTTGTGCTCAGGGAAAAATATTATCCTGAGAAACAATAAAGGAAATACCTATTTTTCTAACTGATCTAAAAGATTAAAACCAAATCTGTACAAACGTTTGATGACCTAGTAACATTTTTAACAATTTTTTGCTATCACGTCTTCACAGTATTTTACTAACTAATTGAGATATTTTTATAATTTTATTCCTTACATATATTCCCTAAGCTCAAACAAGGTAAAGAAATGTCGTAAAATTTAAAAAAACGACCAACTATTCACAAGAATTTTTTAAATAAGAATCAATGTTTATCATATTCAAATAAAAATGTATAAATATTGATAAAAATATTAACGTTTTTTATTCATAAAATAATTTATAAATATTACAGTTTTCACTTAAAATTTCACAACTGTTTTTGTGCCATGTTTGAACCTAGGGCAGAATCAAGGAAATATATTCTAAAATATGTTAAGTAGTTATTACAATACTGCAAAGGCTTGCCTTTAAAAACGTTATATCCGTTTTTAAATCATGAGATATTTATTTCTCAAATAATTTATGATGCATTTATTTTACAATTAGTTACACTTAATCTACAATTAAAATTATTTCACAATCAGAATAGAAATGTAAAAACTATGTTTTGTAATTTTGAGATCAGTATTTTACGATATTAAAGGTTTTGAAAAGTTTTCCTATATTAAGAAAGCATATCGGTTCAAGTTAATAACTATTCGGTTTTTTCTCTTGTAATTGCCAGAGTTCTGATTATAGTATAAATAACATGAAAAGAAAGGTAATTGTCAGAGGTAAAGCTACAGCAAAAATTTTGATTTATTTAACAAATTAAAAATAATTATCATTTACTATTATTTTAACTTTACAGTATCGAAAATCAATTGAAAACAAAAACATAAGTAACGAAAACAGAAACACTCGAAGCTGATAGATATTATTAACCTAATCTTAAAATCCCATGTACATGTACAACTCCGCGTAGCGGAGGAGGTGTCGGTTTGTGTTATTTAAATTATGCGGCCAGACGGTAGAAGTATTGGTGGACACGCTCGGAGAGTTGGCTAGTTCCTCAAGGGAGAGTGAAGACACGGGATACTCCAAATCTGATTGGCGCCGCTATACCGGAACTAGTTAAACTTTTATGAGTATAGATTGACATGAGTTGGCGCTATTGTCAAATCACAATTTTATTTTCAAGAGAATTTAATAGAGAATAGAGACAACAATCAAACAAGGACATAAAATATTATTAAGAAGGTTAGTTATTAAGGTTAGGGAAAAATAATATTCACTTTGAAACACGTGTACTTCAAAAGTTCCAGAAACAAAAGGATTAATAAAAAATAAAACTATTCAAACTTTTCGCGCTCATGAAATTATTAAAGTCCCGATACACTGGCGACTACTGGAGGGGGAAACGTGTCTCAACTCTCCTCAGAGGACCTCTAGCTAGGCTGAAACGCTTTTTGAATCATGTGAAAAATATCAGAATTTTTTACATATTTTGGAAAAAGCTTACAAATTAAGGAAAATACTGACGTGTTTTCTTTAAAATTGTAAGATTTTTTTGACTTCTTAAATTTCTTCGGCATTTTGGGAAAGGTCTTTCGGTAATTTTAAGCTGGTCATGAATTTTCTATAAATGACGATGGGCGTTGATCGTATGTATTCTTTGATATTACTGTTTTCTTCGAAAGATATTGTGGGCAGAATTAACGTCAATGAAATCGTAAAAGCCTGATGTGAATTGAAACAACGTAGATTTTCAATTCAAAATTAAGATAGTTTTTGTTGCAGTATGCAAAATTTTTTGAGTTGAATATTTATACTGCAAAAGTAACCGCCTTAATTATCGAGTTCTATTTGTACTTGTAAATTTGTTACGTACATGAATAGAAAAATATTACAAAATTGAAAAGCTGCTATTAAATTGAAATTACGTGACTGTAATCTGTACTTTCCATCAGCGAATTTCAAAATCTTATCAGTATTTTACGATTGATTAAATCATATCATGTTACAAAACGATCGATACATGAACACACTTCTATAATGCGCATACACAATAAATCTTCATAGTCAAAAAATTCCACTTTTTAAGTCGGGATTTATGACAATACTCGCCCTTTAAAAATTAACACACCCAGTACGCACCTGATCTCCAGTCTCTAATACTGTATTTCCTGCAAAATCAAATCTTCTAAAGCATTACTCTTGTTTAGATTCTAGCATTTCCATTGAAATATAATTATAAATATTACCATATCTCGCTGCATTATTTTAATTGTTTCACATTTTCGAAAGTCCACTTATTAAAATTTATATCTAATCTTAGAATGTTTAAGCTTTATTTTGCATATATTGCTTCGATTAAGCTCAAAAGTTTATCCACATTATTAAAATTTTTAATTACATGTTGAAAGTATTGATTTTATCACATAAAAATTTCAAATTAAACCACCACTACTCTACTAATTACACTCATAGTGACAATTTTTGGAATTAGCCTCAAGTCCAAGGAGGTAGAGACATTTTGCAGAAAGGCATACAATATTTTTTGAACAATGAATCTGAGGTGAAAAAAGCAACTACAGACACAAAGAGCTCTTTGTCTGTAGGAACAACTGAAATCAAGAACTCAGCTGACGCTGAGTGTGGACCTCTGGCATTCATAACGCTTTACTAAACATATTCTGCCCTGTCAGGCCCCGTTCACCGCTCAACGGAAACTGCCGCACGGCAAAAGTTTTCTGAAAGCACGAATCCAGTTTACTGAAATCTGGGTTCCAGTGTAGTAATTGTTCACTGATACCTTAGTGAAATTCTAAAATATTACTATTTCATTAGTCAAACAGTCATACAATTGTTCAATTAAATTTTGTTTACTAATTTAGGTTTGGAGAGCAATGCATATAATTTAGTGCAATGAGTTTATGAATTTATCAATTTTGTAAGTTTAATAATTATTGTTTTCTAATTCAGATATAATACTTTTTTTGAAATGTCGTTAGCATAATGTTCTATCGTGTAAATATTATTTTTAAAGTCAAATCTGAGTAAAAAGGGGTACCGTAAAACAAGGGAATGATAGGTAATAATAGAGTAATAGTAGCTCTTTTCAGACACGATATGCGATTTATGACTCATTGGCATACATTTGAGGAAAAAAGGGTGCTGTTTGTTTAAAAACCATATTTAGGTTCTTTTTGGCTAAAAGATTCTGGCTTTTAATGTTTTTCATTATCTGACTTAAACAATCTCAGCTTATTATTCAACATTATGTTTTTTAAACAAATTTAATATTTCTATTTAAATGCTAAGCCTGTTTCAGGTTACAAATAATTTCGGTTATACTACTGAAAATAGTTTTGGCTAGTTTTAAACTGTCACCAGAGTATTTTCAATAGTTAGAAGAACGCAATCCAATCGGATAATTATTTTACTCAGAGAAATGTTCTCTTGTGTAAGACAAATTTTTTGTCAAAAAACTATAATTTCCCCTTAAATTTAAGGTCAAGAGAAATTTCATTTGTCTAAAAAAAAATAAAATTGTAAAAGACATTATCCAATTACAACTAACTTCACTAAATCTTGCAACTAAATCATTCTTTTTATGTGAAGAATATTTCCACACGTTCCCAAACAACATGGGCAAGAGGACAATGCTTTTATTTCCAGACAAGTTCTTTTAGTTATCGTGCTCTCAGATATCGCAATGACAACGATGGCACAGATAAACAGATACCAGTCGGTCTAAAAACGTCGATTTTTTTATTAAAACAGCAAAAATTAATTCTTCCGCTAAACAAGTAAAATTTTCGCATTGGCGATAAGAATGTTTTAATTGAAAATAAGTATTTAAATAAAAATCCCTTACTTAGAATATTCGACTTTTTTTAGTGAATAAGCGGGGAAAAATAATGAGAATTACTTTACGCATAAGAATTTTTTTATTGGTGAATGTCCTGAGTGATACGATTTAGTGAAGGTATTATTGAGTTGGCTCTAATTATAATTTAAAATGTAAGCATAGAGGTGTTTTATTTAGTAGATTATATTTGCAGACATGTATTTGTATTACACTGCAGTGTGTGAAAATATTGTTAATTAGTCTGGACAACCTGGCATATACGTGTGGGCCTTTTCAATTGAGGCACATAAATATCTCTGTTGATGGCCCGATACAATATAATTATTTGCACGAAACATGTTCAGGGCAGTGGGGGTCATCTGAATTTACTAATAACTGTAACCTTGGGGTCAATTTTCATCGTCATTTGAAGGTCAATGTCAGTTTTCTAATGGGAACTCCTTTTTTTGCCACCGGATTCGGAAAGATCGGAAGATTTTACGTCCGGAAAGATAAGTTTTTAATTCGTTCGAGTGATCTTTAGATGCTCAAGGATTAATGTTAAACGTCGTCAAGATTCATTGAGCTTTGAAGGATTTATGGGCCAACAAATGTTTGGGTAGCCTGAGGGCCAATGACTTTGACTATTTAACCTTGAACTTCTGAATATCGCTCTAAGAAATTAAAAAACTATTTGTTCGAACGTAAAATTTTCTGCTCTTTCCGAATCCGGTGTCGAAAATTGGGATTTTCCATTTAAAAACCCGAATTTGACCTTTAAATAACATATAAAATTGCCTTGAACAAGTTTTGTGCACAAATTTTTTCCGTATCTGCCTTATCAACCGAGATATTTGTGTGCGTAAATTAAAATGGGCGACCCGGTATGTATGATAAAATACACAAATTTATAAGTATTATTAAGCGGCCATCGCGACTAATAAACCTTCATTTCTTGGCACTGAAGCTGCAGATTTTTGCAATAAATATATAGATTCAGCATCACATGGTCCGTCATGTAAGTATTTCCCACCTGAAACAGTTATTATTATTCATTATAATATAAATAGTCATATATTTTTACAAGCCTGATAAATCTAAACATATGGTATATGTTATGTTTGGAATTTAAATAATTTTTTCAAATTAAACTATTTCGGAACCAGTTGTAAAAGCCGTATTTTAAAATATTTAAGAAATTAATCCTCAGAAAATAATAAAATGTAACTTCACTCAACTGACCTCTTCCGCAGTGTCTTTTGAGGCATTCGTATGTCTTTCCACCGAAAGTCAAGAAGTTACCATAACTATATGCACAAATTCGGTCTACGTCAGATTTCTGAAAACATGTTTTTGTTTTAGTTCGCAATGTTATGGAAATCGAGTGGCATTCCAATGTGTGAAAGTCTGTTTAGATTTTTATTTACTTACACGGCATATAGTTAAACACTTAATGAAGCCCCAAGCGGTCTGCAAAAAATAGAATTTTAATTAGTAGGAAATTTTATTGTTAAAGTTTTTATAGTTTCTTGGGATAAAGCTATACACATATTTCATAACTCAAATTAAAATTTTTTAAGTTATATACCTAGATATGCACTGCTAATAAAGTAAAAGCAGAACTTTTACTGACCCATACACAACCATACTTGTATGAATTTTCCAGTAATAAGTTTGTGGTTATAGTTTAATGAGAAAAAATAATTTAGAATACTTTGAAATCAAATAATAAAGACATCTTGAATATATATATATATATATATATATATATATATATATATATATATATATAAAAATATATACTTTAAAAAAATGTTCCCACTAACATATAACACACAAATTCTCGCGCCACACTGACACG